>JAJMFM010000093.1:0-37509 GCA_030574875.1 Taiozyma peoriensis
TAGATACTGATGTTGTTGTTGGTGGTGGGACTAGCGAGTAGCATTAGGTATTCTCTTACAAACAGTAGAGTCTTGGTTCGAAAAGGACAGGTTTAGAAATAAATTGTAGATGGAAACTGATGATTATCTTCATTTATTCTCTCCGATGCATTTTATGCATATATGCATAAACATCTTGATTAGACCATAAAGATGCGAATGGAGTTTCAATTCGACGCTCTACAATTGCTCACCAGCTCTCTACCTATATCCTCAAGACAGTCTGCTGATCTGATTAGCTTCTTTACGTCATGGAATAAATCTGTAAATTTATCTAAAGAACAAATGAAAACGTTATAATATGACAAGGAAATTCAAGACTTTTCAATACCATCATAAGGTTACTATCTTAGATACATGGCTTCTATTTAATCTATATATATATATGTCCTCAAACTAGTCGAGTATCTTATTAATACTTATGGAATATTGCGCACTAACCGATTAGGGTTTCATCATTATGAAGATTTCTACAAAATTTACAATAACTGAAAATAGAAGAACATCATCCTTCAATCACAGAAACGATAAGTTCCTGTTGTGCATACAATGAATTGATTATTGAAAAGTTCAGTTCGATTTTGAGAATCTAATTCGTTTATTTATCCAGTCTTAAAATGCTACTTCATGAATAGTAATAAAGTACCTTATAATTTTGACACAAAATAATTCCACGCATTTTATCACATTCCCTTGCAATCCCGGGATAGTTAGGTTCTGGAGAAAATAGGGAAATATATATATATATACATATCTGAAACTTCTCAAAGAGGAGAGGCATTGATTATGCCAAAACGGATGAATATTAAGACGAGTACCCTGGATAGAGATGAAAGAAAGAAATGACAGGTTCAGTGCCGTACTATACAAACCCATTCTTTTTAGACACCCCCTCTTAAATATTAATTACAATCGTATACTAACAATTTTGACCAAGCTACGCTATTATACCATATATGTCACATAGGACAGTTCATACTCAATCACATATACTTTCCGTAATCCCCCATGATGCCTTACCATCAAAACAACAAGACAATAAGTCTATCAAGTAATAACTACTTTTAACCAACAGTAACATAAAGTGTTGGTATAAGGAAGGTGTTATGTGCACGGTGCTTATGATTTATATATTTTTTGTTAGGACCCACACCTTGTAGGCATTATTGACCCAATTACTAATAATACAAAGTTACCACAGTTCTAAGTTTGGTCAACATCTATTTGATCCATAACAAACACCACAGTATAGCTGATAATCAATCATGTTTACAGGTATTGTCGAGCTCATTGGGACAGTTGCTGAATACAACACTCTCGATACCTCCCAATCAGGTGGTAATGGTGTTTCTCTAGTGATTAAAGATGCTACAAAGATTTTAAATGACGTTCATATAGGTGATTCAATATCGATTAACGGAACTTGTCTAACAGTTACTGAATTCAACGTTGATACTTTCAAAGTTGGTATTATTCCAGAAACTTTAAGAAGAACCAATTTGGGAGCTCTAGTGGCAGGTGCTAAAGTTAATTTAGAAAGAGCTGTCGCTGGTGATGTTAGATTTGGTGGTCATTACGTTCAAGGTCATGTTGACACTACAGCTGAAATTCTTGGGTTTGAAAAAGATGGTAATGCTAAGAATTATAGCTTTAAGATAAAAGATTTACAGTATGCTAATTATATTGTGGAAAAGGGATTCATTGCAATTGATGGTACTTCTCTAACAGTAACACATGTCGATCATAAAACTGGTATATTTGGTGTTTCATTAATTGCTCATACTCAAGATGCTGTTGTATTACCTTTGAAATCTAATGGAGAATTTGTAAACATTGAAGTTGATCTAACGGGGAAATTGATTGAACAGCAAGTGGAGTTACAATTGAATAGTCAAGTTACTAATGCTGAATCACCCTTGGTTAAGTTGATTACAAAGATTGTGGAGGATAAAATTAGTGAAAAGTTGAATTAAAATATTAAACCCATATATCACATCCATCACTATAAACAATATGCATAAAGTATACAGATATTAGGATATGCTTTTTATAAACTCATTGTACTCTTTATACCCAGCACCACTTTTAATACCTTCATATCGAACCAGCTTTATATCTTCCAATGCTAATTTCTCAAATTGATAACCTGCTTTAGAGACTAAATGTCTTAATGTCTCTTCTTGATCCCAACCTTGTTCTAAGGCAACTTCAGGTAAAAAAGTAGATCCGTATCGTCTTCCATTTTTAACAAAACTGATCCTAATACCATGCTTGCCTAGTTCCCAGTCATATGCATCTTTACCATCTTGAAAATTTTGCAATAACGTGACACTGCAATAATACAAGTGTTAGTAACCTATTCGATAAAACATTAAATCTACCATTGTACTCACCTCACTGATAAATATGGCAATTCCTTCTCGGTAATGGGAGAAAATCTATGATCTTCCAAAGCTCTATTGAATATTGTCAGTAAATACGTTTAATTGGTTTTCAATGTAGATATATGTACTCACGCAATTAAGGAATACTGCTTAATCCCCTCATCCACATCCAATGGACTGAAAGTACCTATACATCCTCTCAGCTGTTTCTCGCTATAATTACGATCCTGAATATTCCAAGTTATGAACAATGGAGAGTCCTCGTCTTTGGTCAATGGTAAATTTAAGCTAGATTTAAAATCGTTTAAAGAATATTGAATTGGCTTTCTGTATAGTTTAGATTCAAGAACATGAAACGCAAAAAGTGGGAATGGGGAAAGTTTAGGCATCTTTGATTATGTATGTGCTTAAAATGGAAGTTTCGATGAGGAAAAGAGTTTGAATTGAAATAGTCTTAGAATATGTGTGTAATTTTGTATCAACTTAAACGATTGGATAATTTTTACTAACGTCTTTTTGTGTCAGAAATTTAACTATCCTTAAAATTTCGTTGCCATAGTGCTTTTTTTTTTAGTAAGGTAATGAAAAACTCGGCTCGGACCGTGAAAAAAGTTAAAAAGATTTAATTATACGAGCTTGAAAAACAAAAAAAATTTTATATTAAAACGATGAATTTTCTTCAGACTTAGTTCAAACATAGTGGGATTATAAAACGTAGAAGAGCCACCGCTACGGTATTTAACATCTATATATGTCACTCACTCATTCCAAGCTACTCAAGTTCGATCCAGAACACAACTCACTCATCTCATTTGCAGGTGGTTGTTTTTGGGGAACAGACAGACTTTTTAAACAATTTATCAATAAAGGTGCCATAGATGTTAAAGTTGGTTATGCTAATGGTAACCCTATCCCAGATGAAAAAGTTATAACCTACGAAGAAGTATGTGAAGGTAATACAAACTATGCAGAAGTTGTTCAAATCTCATATGACTCTTCAAATACCAGTATACTATCTGAACTTGTTGCATTTTTCTTTAAAGTTCATGATCCAACCACTTTTAACGCTCAAGGACACGATAGTGGGACTCAATATAGAAGTGCCATATTCTACCATGATGATGAGCAACTTCAAACTATCAATAAAGTGATTGAGGAATACAATCCAAAATGGGATAATAAGATTGTCACAGTTGTTGAAAAAATTCAGAGATATTATGATGCGGAAGATTATCATCAAGATTATTTTGAAGGTGAATTACATAAACAAAGACAATGGCCCGCTTGTGAAACACATTTTGTTAGAGACATATAACTGTATGTATATATATATTATTAGATACAATAGAACATTGATTGTTAGCTATTCCACTTTTTAATTAATACCATCCTAATGCTTTAATCTGAGCCGTATTGACTAGAGTTCCCAAGTTCCAATAGTCATCCAACAGCTCCAATAACTCATCGCTTTGGGAAGCTTTAGTCCAATCTTGTATGAATATCCCCGAAGTGTAAGAAAAAGCAGTCATTTGTGCCAAAGTTAAATCATCATGTTGAACTTCAGCGTATGCAATAGCTGAAATTGCACAGTTACTGCTGAACTCCAAATTTTTCCATGTGATCATCCATTGAGGAGGTTCAACTTTGGATGTAATGTTTGGATTTGTAATGTAGTAATTAATACAATGATCACGAATGTTTGTTTGGGTTTCCAAAACGACAAGTGGAATTAAAGGGTTAGTTGAGTTGATATTGCTAGAACTAGATGGTGTAACTCCATAGATTACGAGTAGTAGAATTTGGGCTATCGTTTGTGTCCACATTACTGTGATTAATGATGGCTTATTATGAAACGAAAAAAAAGTGTCTCATAGAGCTATGTGTCATTATACACCTATATTTATAGAGGTTTCATGTTAATTGATCTCATGTCAACTCACTTCTCAGTTGGGATAAAACACTCATTTTTGAAGTTTTTCCCTCGTTGAGAATGATAACTGCTTGTGAAATTATAGGAATATTTCATTAACGCAATACTTGAACTAGAATAAAGTCATATAGCGTAGGTTATCGGGTGGGCTCACCTTGTTGACACATTATAAAAAAAATTATAGGCTTTTATGAGAAAAAATGAAAAATATGCCAACTCATCACAATACAAGAGAATAAAAATAATATATTGAAAAGGACAATAGAAGGAGTAAAAAAATCATGAAGCTTTCCTTGATCCTATCATTAGCCGTCGCATTTCCAAAGGTATTAGCCGATGGTTTTTATAAAGGTTCTGACGTTTTAGAGCTTGACACTTCAAATTTCAACGAAGTTGTGTTGAATACAAATCATACCTCAGTTGTTGAATTTTATGCACCATGGTGTGGACATTGTCAAACTTTGAAACCTGAGTATAAAAAATTAGGTAAACTGTTGAAAGACATTGCAATAGTTGGTGCTGTTAACTGTGATAATGCAAGAAATAAAATAATTTGTTCACAATATCGTATTGAAGGATTCCCAACAATCATAGCGTTTAGAGCTCCCAAAGTTGATTTAAATGCAAATGATCCTATTAAGTATTCCCATGCTACTGAGCTGTACAGTGGTCCAAGAAAGGCCAAACCTTTGATTGAATTTGCCACTGCTAGAATTAAGAACTATGTTAAAAGAGTCGCTACAGAGGAGAAACTCACACAGTGGTTGAAGAGTAAGCAGAGTGATAGACCTAAAGTTGTTGTGTTCACAAGAAAAGATAAGCTGAGCTCATTTTTGAAAAGTATTGCAATTGACTATTTAGGAAGCGTTGATTTTGCTTACTTACCATTGAAGAATGATCGTACTTCGATCTTTGAAAAATATAATATTGATCCAGAAGGTGATAAAGCTGTAATATATTTTTTTGAAAAGCAAGGTGATGAGGAAGAGTTGGTTCCTCAGAGATACGAAGGACCATTGACTAAAGAAGGAATTTCAAAATTCTTTAACGAGATTGATTATTTAACACCTGTTGTCAGTGGTTTACAAGAAAGATTAGAGATATTGAATAAAGTGCAAAAGGGTGAGAAATTAAAACCTAAGAAGAGGCAAGCAAAGAATGTTCATGATGAGTTGTAGCTTAGATCCATAGAAAAAAGTTTTATCAGTTGTTTGAATGTAGTCTTTTATTACCATCTCTCTCTCTCTTTCTCTCTCTGTATGAGTAGACTTGTGTCGGGTAAAAAAACATCACCATTGTGCAAAAAAAGGTTAAACCGAAAAAAAATCTTGAAAAACAAGTACTTCAAAATGATAATTGTCATTTTTGATAGAGTTATTAAAGACATTTAAAAGGATTCTCCTCTTCACACATTCTCCACACTCATAATGATCACCAAGTACTTTACAAAAGTTGTCGTCAAGTTCAACCCTCTTGGACCAGAAGGTATGTAACCATTCAAAGAAGATATTCTTTTTAGCAAAGCACTAACAATATGATTTACAACAAGGTAAAGCTGCAAGACTATTCTTAAGTTCAATACCACCTTCTTTGAAAGGTTCTTGCTCCATTGACTCTGAAGTACTCAACACAAACTCCAAGAACGTTCCAATAGTGAAAGTCACCTTCAAAGATAAAAAATCATTAGAGATTGATCCAACAAAGAGTAAATTTAACGAAATATCATCATTTTTCGATCGTCATTCAAGACAACTACAGATAAAAGAGAGTATTGAGTCCTGATTCTAATATTTTCCAATAATTCTATTTGAATAATACTTGTACATATATAAATTTGACATAGGTTTAGATTTTAAGCACTTATATCTGTAGAGAGTACCCATATCTGCCTGGACTTCCCGCCGAAAATGCTTTCTTTCCCTTCTTATCCGTGTACGAACCGTTTCTTTGGCGATGAGTACAAAGAAAAAATTTAATGATGTTATTTTGTAGTATCAGTGATAAAGGACTGTATCAAATGACTTTAAACAAGGCTATAAAGACATAAGTTATACAATATGGTGAAGAAACACTTGAGACCACAGTTTGATGACGACTCTGAAGAAGATCTAGACCAATATATAAAGTCAAAGAGATCCAGCAGGTCTGACTCTGATGATGATGATGATGATGAACTTGCAACACTATCATTTGGGTCCTTAAAGAGTGCACAGAGTAAACTTGATGAAGAGGAGAGGGCTGGTAAGAAGGTTAAGCAGTCTAAATCAAGAAGCATACCTAGCAATTCAGAGGTTAAATATAAGAAGAGATACGAACAGGAGGAAGATTCTGAGCTTAGCGAAGGTTTATTTGAAGAGGAGAGTGAAGATGACAACAGTGATACACCGATGGAAAGATCGAGCAGTAATAAGAAAAAGGGTAAACATGCCCCAACGGAGACTTCATCCAAGAGGAAAGTTTCAAGAATAAGACATATCCCAGGTTTAGAAAATCCAAAGGGTCAATCAACTCTATATACAGATATTAGATTTGATGCGGCATTTGGTAAAGCTGATACAAACAGGATTCGTAAAGATTATAAATTTTTGGATGAGTATAGACAAAATGAGATTGATGAGATTAATAAAGTTTTAAAGAATCCAAAGATCAAGAGTAAGTTAAGCTATAGAGAAATTGAAGATTTAGAATATAAACAAAAATCGTTAAAATCTAGATTAGATTCTTTAAAGAATAGAGAAATTGAAAAAGAGGTTTTGCAAAAATACAAACAGGATCATAAATCTTCCACTGGTAATAAATTTTATCTAAAGGAGAGTGAAAAGAGGAAAATCATTCAAAAGCATAAATTTGAAAATATGAAATCCTCACAACGTGAAAAAGTTGTTGAAAGAAAGAGAAAGAGAAGATTGGGTAAAGAATTTAAACAATTGGAGTTTAACAAACCAAGAAACTAATACAAAGAAGGTCATCTATAGCCTATTAATATATATATATATTTGCATGAATTATAAAAGAGTGTAGTAGATGTAGCAGATATGGGGGTTAGTCTTTCTTCTCAGTAGTTTCAGCAGTGTTTTGTTGTTCATGGGCAAGATAATCTTCAACACTACCAACATAGTTTCCTAAATTCTCATAACCAAAGATTTGAGCTAAATCAGCAGCAGCAGTTGATCTGACACCAGCAAGACAATAGAAGATCAATTCTTTTTCTTTATCAGGTTTTTCAAATTTGAAAACGTCTTCGAATTCTTCAGGTGATAGATCTAATGCACCTGGTGATGATTTATAAGGAATGTTTATAGCTGTAGGTATGGCAAACTCTTTGTATTCACTTGGTTCTCTAACATCAACTAAAATCTTATTTGGATCTGGATTGGTGATTAGATTTTTAATCTCTTGATAGGTGTAAACTTTGGCAACTGGATCAGACGATAGCTTGGAACGCACCTCATCAGATACTTTGCCGGCTTTGGTGGCATTTGATTGATATCTTTTGAAAAGGGCAGATGATATTGATGGTGCTGATGATGATGTAAGATCTTTGTTAAGTGTGGATAATGATGGGATAATTATGGAGCGTACAGTCAATTGTTTGAAAAGCGGAGAAACTGAGACTCTCTGTCTGAAAAGGGTTCTTGCAAGAGACATTGTTGAAATGTATAACTTCAATTGATTATAACTCTAATCCTTAATCTAAGATGGTATTGGTTAAGTATCCTTGCTCCTGTTAAATAAAGCCTCTATTGTTTCTGGAAACTAATTTTCACAATACATAAAAACCCCCCTCGACTTCCCAAAAGGGTAACCAGAAGTGCCAAACCTTCAAACTTCCAACTTACCTACCGAATTAGGAAATCAAGGTCAACTCACCAATAAAAGAAAGCCTAAAAATTGAAGAAAAAAAAAAAAGCCAAATTGATCTTTTCGCTGTGATAGTGATAAAAATGCTTAATGAATAAAACTGTTCTCAAAGGCTGTTTTGATCATTTAATCTTAAATCATCTTCATATTTCTCATAATTCTAAACATAATGTTCGCTACAGGTGTTAGAGCTTTCTCAAGATCAGCCATTAGAAGAAGTGCTTCTGATAAACCAGTCACCTCTGGAGGTGTCACTCTTGCCGGTTGGTTTGGTTACTTTGCTGGTGTCAGTGCTGTAATGGGTGTCTTTGGTGCTATTTTTTACAAATTGAACGACACCAATACCATCAGAGAGAACTTTAAGAAGCATAACATAAATAAGAGACCAGAGGTTAAATAAATTTAAAGATTTCAAACTTCAGTTAAAAACCATTTTTCCAGTTAGATTGTTTAATTATTCTCAAACGCATAACCACATCTGATTGAAAGTTTATCAGAGCTAGAGAAGCTAGAATACTCTACTACTTGTTCATTGTCTTAATAATACACATGTACACACTATACATTCATCAATTACCACCTTTTGTCCAAAATTTTGGATTTGTTGTAGTCATCTTTGACAAAAGCTAGCAATTCTAATTGCAAATTCCCAATCAGAACCTCTTTTTCAATCAAATCCTTATTTTCTAGTATCCACTAGTTGATATTTGAAGATGTTAGTGTCATAAATTGACATTTAAACAAGTTTTTGACACAAATTTTTCGAAAAAGCCTAGAGTCTTACCGAGTAACGAAAAAAAAACACACACACAGAACAAATGTAGAGAGATTAGCCAAAAAGTTGTAACAATAGAATGTTATTTCAATAGACTGACATTGATCTTCAATAATCTTCAGGCATGCCACAGGTGTCCCATATCGATCATGGCCCAGATACGATACGAATTCTTCTCACCACAGATAACCACGTTGGTTATAACGAAACAGATCCTATAAGAGGCGATGATGCTTGGATAACATTTGAAGAGATAATGGGTATAGCCAAAGAACAAGATGTTGACATGGTCTTACAAGGCGGTGATCTGTTCCATATCAATAAGCCTACAAAGAAGTCGTTCTACCATGTAATGAGAATTTTGAGAAGACACTGTTTTGGTAATAAACCATGTGAATTAGAACTGTTAAGTGATCCTCAAGAGGTTCTTGATGATGGATTTAACACTGTCAACTATGAGGATCCCAATTTAAACATATCAATCCCAGTCTTCAGCATAAGTGGGAATCATGATGATGCCTCTGGTACTGGATTATTGTCACCTTTAGACTTGTTAAACGTTAGTGGATTGGTCAATCATTTTGGAAGAGTTACTCAATACGATGATATTCAAATAACTCCATTGTTGTTTCAAAAAGGTTTGACTAAACTATCCCTATTTGGTATGGCATCCATTCGTGATGAGCGATTGTTTAAAAGTTTTAGAGATAAAAAGGTTAAATTTAAAATACCCACTGTTCACCAAGATGAATGGTTTAATCTTATGGTGGTTCATCAAAACCATGCGGTAAGACCAAATACAGCTTATTTACCTGAACATTTCCTCCCGAGTTTCTTGGATCTCGTTGTATGGGGTCATGAGCATGAGTGTATCCCACATTCAATAACTAACGCCAATGCTGGATTTGATGTGTTACAACCTGGTTCTTCAGTGGCAACGTCGTTAGCAGAAGGGGAAGCAATTGAAAAAAAAGTTTTCATATTAAACGTGAATAAACAAGACTATAGTTTAGAGAGCTTTAAACTGAAAACTGTTAGACCATTCCATATGCTTGAACTTAGCTTATCAACAGTACCTGGTTTAAAACCTGGTTTAGCATATAGATCCGGTGTGACTGAATATTTGATAGAAAGAGTTGAAACTTTGATAGCAGAGGCTCAAGAGGATTACAAGCAGTTGAATCCTGATGTATTACAGATGCCATTACCATTAATAAGACTGCGTGTTGATTACAGTGGAGGATTTGAAGTGGAAAATCCTCAAAGATTTAGTAATAGGTTTGTTGGAAGAGTTGCAAATGTAAACACAGTGGTACAATTCCATAGAAGGAATGATACTAATGGTTCAAAAAAACTTAAGAAATTAAATCTGAGTACAGATGATGACAGCAATGAAACTAATGAAAACGTAAACATCGATGTCTTCATCAAGCAATTCTTGATCAAACAAGAATTATCAATTTTACCCGAAGCAGGGTTAAATAATGCAATAAAGACTTTTATAGAAAAAGATGACAAAACTGCCATAAAGGATTTTTTCGATAATGAACTAACTGAAGAGTTAAAAATGTTTTTGAGCAAGGAAAACATTGACTTGGAAGAAGATGAAAGTTCAAAGAAATTGATGAAGAAGTTTAAAAAGGAAAGAGAACAAGCTGAAACTCAAGATCCGAAAGGCAGTACAACTCCAAAACCTCGAACCATTAGTGATGTTGAAATTGAAAAACCAACATCTAAAAGATCTAGAGATGTAAAGAAAAAGGCTCCCGCAGCATCCTCTAGATCGAAAAAAAGCAAAGAGTTTGTTGTCAGCTCTGATGATGACGAATATGAAGCCCCTTCGAAGATGCGCACAACTAGAAGGTCAACCGTTCAACAAGACGTTGAATCTGACATAGAAGTTTTAGACTCCGACAAGGATGAGAATGACGACTATACACAACCTCCTGTTGATTCAGATGAAGTTCAAGAGATAGTTTCGGACTCAGGAGAGGATTCGGAAGAAGTTATTCCAGAACCCAAGAAGAGAAGCACTGCTTCAACTAGAGGTCGTGGAAGAGGTAGAGGTAGAGGCGGAAGTACTTCTGGTACTCAAAGGAAAGAACCGGTTAAAAGGGTTAGTAAAGCAAAAGATACTCCAGTTACAGATACAATTGCAAATCTATTGGCTCGAAGACGTAAATAGGTCTATCAAGAATTTCCATAGCATCATCTAATTATCGTAGTTGGTAATAAATCATCTACTCCTTTTCTCTTCAATAAATGCCTCTATTTCCTAAAGATCAGCTTCAAAATCTTGAACGTAGTTTTAAAATGTGTCAAATTTTTGTTGATGTGGAAAAAAAACGCCCATCCATCATGAAAAAAAAAAAAAAAAAAAAAAAATATACAGAGAATATCAACGTTTGATGAGCCCGAAACACAATACGGAATTGAATATAATATCCATCTACAAGACTGTCACAGTAACAATACTAAGAATATTATCAAGCGTTATATATATACATATATATAAATAAAATGGATCCAAAGATTAACATGCAAGTGGATCCTGATGAGGATACCGAATGGAACGATATCCTACGATCCAAAGGTATCATTCCAGAAAAACCTCCATCACCAACCGAACAACTAGAGGAGGCTCTTCAAGAAGCCGTGGTAAGACAATGGGATAACAGACTAGAAGGGAAAGACTTAGATGAACTCGAGGAATTGGAAGATGACGAGGATGAAGACTTCTTACAAGAGTACAAGAACAAAAGGTTGAAAGAAATTCAAGAGTTGACTAAAGTATCAAAGTTTGGACAAGTTTATCATATCAACAAGCCGGAATACAAAACAGAGATCACAGACGCTTCTAATGAGAGTGTTGTGTTTGTTCATCTTTCTTTGCAGAGTGCTGTTCAATCAAGACTGCTATCAGCTTTGACAAAGGAACTTGCAATTAAATTCAAAGAGTTGAAATTTGTTGAAATACCTGGTTCAAGAGCCGTTGAAAATTATCCTGAATCGAATTGTCCAACCATTTTGATATATAGTAAAGGTGATGTCTTGAAGCAATACATAACGTTGACACAACTAGGTGGGAACGCAACTACTGTGAAAGATCTAGAGAAAGTGCTAGTGGATATTGGTAGTGTTAAAGATAACGATAAAAGATTAATCATAAATAATGAAGACGAAGATTTGGAAGAAGCTCGAAAGTTAAGATTCGTGAAGAAGTCAATCAGAGGTCGTAACGATGATGAGTATGATGATGATGAAGATTTTTTTGATTAAATATATTAGACATCTTTATCTTCATTTATCTGGCGCAAAGTTTGTAGTAGTTATTGAACACTCTTAATCCAGTCAATGACATTTTCAACTGTCAGCGTATCATCATCTGCAAATGTGTGTCCTTGCGTATGTTCCACGTTTTGTATGAGCCCAGAATCGATTGTTATACGCTCAATTTTCAAACTAGATTCAGGTCTGACATCGGTATCATTCGAACCATATACGTTCAAAAATGGAATGTCAATTTTATCTTTATACACTTCATTCTGTACTGCCTCATTCTCAGTTGTCCAATCTGGGTCAGGATAGAGATAGCTCCCGTACCCGATTGCCCATTTCAGAGAAGGTATCAAAGCTTTGTAATTAGCACTAAGAATAGTAGTCAGACTTCCTCCTTGACTTATCCCAATTATGCCTACAACGTCTTTCGACTCGTAGTATCTCGACTCAAACAACTTGTATGTCAATGTGAGATCAGGAACACCCTTCAAATGCCACCAGCAGAATAGGTCTTGCTTTGTACAGTCATGAACATCTTCAAATGGGAAGTCAGTAGGGAAAAGCTTAATGGGTGCCTGAACATATTCAACAATGTATCCTAATAACTCAAGCTCTATCCGCAAATTTTTCGTTTGCAACGTTGATATTCTTGAGTTTGAGCCATATCCATGAAATATAAGGATTTTGGAAGGCATTAGTTGAGTGGTATAACACTTTCTTTCTACCAACAGCTGTGGGATTGGTTATATCCTAAATGAAGGGGATTATTAAATTTAAAATTGCATGGGTTGTCTTAGTGCCGACTGGAAAACCTACGGAATTCGAATTCAAGTAGGTTCAACATGATTTCCAGAAACATCCTCAGAACTCTTCTCAGATAGACTTCTAAAGTTCTAAGGAGAACTAAGGCTTTTAGAAAACTGGAACAGTAAAGTATGAACCTTGAATTTACACTGTATAATATAATTTTTATCCAACTAATTCTACACATTGAGATCAGGAAAAAAGAATACCATGAGTGCAAAAAAGGAATTGAACTATTTGCTAGATCACCACAATAGAGAATGCGGTTGGAAAGTGAACTACTAGCAGTCTTTGAATGTACGTCTATTGTTTTAAAGTCTAATTATCGTTTTTTTTAACCCATTCTACAACTTTTCTGATAGTTTCAGCATCATCATTGGCAAAATTATGACCACCTTTATGTGAAAGCTCTGTTAGGTATTCCTTCTCAACCTGACCTCTAGCCAATTTATGAGATAGTTCAGGAACAATTGCCTTATCAGCTTCACCTGTAACTGATAAGAATGGAATTTGGATCTTCCCATCATAAGCATCCAATATTGGTTCTCTATGAGGATGGGCATAGTAGAACCCACCATAAGAAACAGCAAGCTTTAAAGTAGGGATCCATCTCTTGTAATTTGCTGCGATTAAACTGGTCAATGAACCACCTTGACTTAAACCAATTACACCAACGATTTCCTCTTTCGAGTTCTTATAAACGTTCTCTATAACCTCTTCAGCTAGATCTAATTTGATTGGATGAGGATCCTTTAAATGCCACCAAGCTGTTAGTTGATACTTGTTATAGTCATGGTCTGGAGGAAATTCGAAATCACTAAGTTCAAGATTAATTGGAGCTTGAATGTATTCAATAACGTAACCTAGTGATTCTAAAGCAGCTCTCAAGTTGGAAGTTTGATTTTCTCTTGCAACATCTGATCTGGACCCATAACCATGTACGATTAGAATCTTCTTAGACATGGTGAATACTTCTTGAAAAGAGATGAGAGTCAATTAAAACTAGTAGCTCTAGGTTTCGTTGAGATCTTATCTATTTAAGTTCAAATATTTGTTTATCGTCAAATTTCCCTTCTCGGTGCTTTATATTTTTTTTTTTCCTGCCACAACTTCAAAATTTCCCAATTAACTAGACTTCAAAAGGGACAGAGAACTAATGGCCAAAAAATATGTTGATTTTACTACAATTCAGTAGAAATTAATGGTTTTTCAAGTATCCATGTATTTTTCAAAATCTTATTTAGATTTGGACGTTACTTTTAAGCCATTTTATGGTTTTCTTAATACTCTCTTGGTCATCGGCAAAGATATGAGCCCCACCATGGTGTAAAACAGTTGATTTACCACTTTCAACTTGACTATCGGCAACTTTGATTGAAAGTTCTGGAATGATAGCCTGATCTTTATCACCAACAACGGTTAAAAATGGAATATTAATTTTACCATCATAAGCAGCCCATTCTGGTTCATGAGCAGGTTTTGGATAGAAGAACCCACCATAAGAAATGGCGAATTTCAAAGTTGGAATCCAACGTTTGTAATTAGAAGCGACTAAACTTGTTAAAGAACCACCTTGACTTAAACCGATGAACCCAACAACGGAACCATCGTTTTGAGATTTGACATATGGTTCTGTAGCATCTAGATTAGCCGTTTGATGATCTCTAATAGGCCACCATGAGTACAAATCAACCTTTGTCAGATCATGATATGGCTCAGCAAGGAAATCTTCTCTCTTCAACTTTAATGGTGCTCTTAAATATACAACTTCGTAACCTTCTTTTTCTAAAGCAGTTTTCAAATTTGGGGTAGATTCTTTTGCTAAAACATCATTGGAACCGAATCCATGGGCAATTAAAACCTTTGGAGCCATTTTATTAGTGTGTAATGTGACGTTTGTGCAAAGTGTAATTAATACATGCGATACAAATATACGTATACAATCATGGAAAAAAGTGTTAAATAGTTGGAAATTTACGTCACTCTATATAGAATATCCAAGCATGGCCACAGTTATCAACCCGACTAAATTTCTACTTTATGACGATAAAATGATGTCGATGTCATTATAAATAGCGTCAATATTTACTTTTCGTGTTAGAAAAACTCCCTTTAACTGGATCTTATCTGTGGAAAGCACTAATGAAAGAGATCGGCATAAGCAGTGGATTAGAATCAGTCACTGACAAGATGAATGAGCTCTAGTGGAAACACATTTCTTAGACAAGATTAATAAAGAGAAAGAATCAAGTGGATTAAAGTGCGAAATTTGTTTAATTAATAACTCCGACTTGTGTTTGGATAAAAATCGAGACTTTCAATTTATGTGACACAAAACCTGAAGAACAGACATTTAATTTGGTAAGATGACACAAAATTTAAATCTTATTTGTTAAGGAATGATAATACATAATTAATAAATAGTGCGTAACCCCATTAGTAGTATGGCCATCGTATTGGTAGTGAATTATAACCAAAAATGAAGGTTCTAGGCCTATTATCACTTTTTATACTTGCCCAATGGGCATTCATCTCAGCTGCTCCAGGGAAGTTAATAAAGAACTCAAGGGTCTGTGATCCAAACAAGACATCACCGCAGTACACGGGTTTCAGAGTCGATAGACAAATCACTATTGTTCACTCATCCATTAAACAGCAAGAGACCCATCTAGTCTTATGTAAAGATGGCTATCTAGTTAGTGATATTAATGCTAGTCAATTGGGAGACGAACACGATGACACCACCATTCCATGGAATTCCACAATCTGTACCAATAGTCATGATGGTTTGAAAGAAGGTTCTTGTTTCAAATTAGCTAGAAGGAAGAGTTTTGCATTAAGACCAATATCGTTGTTTTCTCCAAAGACTTTTGTAGGTGGTTTATTCGAAAAAATTGAGAATGTTGGTAATAATGACATTGATAAACTCGAAAGCTTTGTTCCTATTGCTCAATTAGTTTCTGATTTCATTCATCATCAGTGGTTGGAGATTTATAAAGAGTCTAATCTAAAAATTTATCACATTCCTTTGTTGTATACACCAGATACTGATGATAGAAAGTTTGGTGGATTTGATAATAACAATTGGTTCCATTCGATTAGCGCCAATGAAGTGTATGATTACTCTTTTGAAACGAGGAATATAATTCAAAAATCATTTGATTTGACATTGAACCAGGTTAAAAATGTGGTGAAGAACACTCAAAAAAAACTTAAATCATTGAATCAACAGAATGCAGATTTAATTCCAATACGAAGACCAATAAAGAAAATTAAAGTCAATCAAAAGACAGATATCTTAATAAAGTTATTCTCAAAGAGGATTGATGAGCTTTCAAAACTTAGATTTACCAAAGATTCAATTGATTTTGATACATTGATGGTACTTTCTCAACTTTTACCAAGGAACCAGTTTGACACATTGTTGACAAGCCTAAATTCTGTATTTGACAGAATTTCTCATCATGAACAAACTTTTGCTTACCCCAAAATGAAGAGCAGTATAAAATTAAGATAGAACTAGAATTTAGCACCAATTCTATCAACATACCAGTCATCAATATCATTTAGTTGGTAATGGATTCTATGTGATCTCGACTCAAATTGTGTAGGAAACGTTGGATTGGATCTCCAACTCCACCTTTGACTCGTCTCATAATCTAATTTATT
Source organism: Taiozyma peoriensis (assembly GCA_030574875.1). NCBI lineage: Eukaryota > Fungi > Ascomycota > Saccharomycetes > Phaffomycetales > Wickerhamomycetaceae > Taiozyma > Taiozyma peoriensis. Next base: position 16,742 of record JAJMFM010000093.1, read on the forward strand.
TTCTAACCTCAAACAGATGTACTTGCCTATGTTTGGAAAAAATTTGTATCCATGACCAGAATCTCCAGTGGCTATGAATAAGTTTCTAAATTTGGGAACTTTATCAATAAGAAAATTTGAATCAATAGTATCGCTTATCCAACAGATTTTCGAATCAAGTAATTCATGTGTAGCTAACTCAGGGACTGTAAGTTTTAATAATTTCCTAACATGAAGTTCTCCAACTTTAGGGAATGTATCCCCAACACTTTGGTCTTTGTATCTTGGAACCCTCAAGTTGTTAATTTCATGAAACACATCACCATATGTCAAGGCAACTTTAATTAGCTTAGTATTAGGATCTGGTGGAAAAAAATATCCAAACTCAGAACTAAAGAATATTGGAATATTTTGATATTTGATATATTCTTCCTGAGTTAGCTTTATATGAGTGATAAAGAGTCCCAACGAACGTATTTGATTCTCAGTGTCTATCAGGGTATGTGTATTAGCACCCGATGCTAATAAGATTTTATCAGCTTGATAAACTTTCCCGGATTGAACATGAACCGAAGCTTCACCTTCACCTGTACCATCCCTATTCGCAGTTGATTTGATCTCTACAGCTGTACCATCATCCCCAAAGACAAAGTTGACGCCTTTGTCCTTTAAATAATTGAAAACAGTCTTCAAGGTGTTGGATGCATGTCCATATCCAGCATTTGGATTAAACTTCAAATTTAACCCATCACCTAGAGTATTGCTTTCAAATTCCTTAAACTTCTTACCTAACTCTACTCCTGATTGTATATCTTGAATAACACTTATATCAACACCCAAGCTTTCCAAATTCTTCAGACTTTTCAATTCAAATAAAGCACGTTGGGAGTGTTTACCATCAAGATTTGGTGATAAGGTTAATCTCCCACTTTTAAAATAACTTTCTTTGAACAATGGATCACTCTCCCATATTTTCAAAGCTTCAATTGCTAACGATGCATAGAATGGATCAGAGTACTCATATCTGATAATCTTATTCAGGTCATTGGAAGCTGACCAACTAGATGGAATAGGATATTTATCTATTATAGTGATTTTTGATGGTGATAAACCATTTGAAACAAACGACAATGCAGTTGAAAGCCCAAAGACACCACCACCGACTATAAGAATTGAGTTTGACATATATTTGTTGTTGTATGGTGTGTATGTTGAGACTTTTAATAACGAGAGAAAGTACCAGATTGTGTAAACCCATATATAAAGTGAAGTCTATCTTGTTAATCGGCTTTTATTCTATTTTCGGTGATTTGGTGGAGTTTAACATTTCGCATATATATTTAAGTCATTCTACTTCAAATACAGTTCTAACTTCATAAATCATTAATCTATATTGTACTTTAGCCATCAAGTTTCCGTTTCTAAACCAGCTGCAGTTTCAAAGATCTGTATATGTTTAAACTTTTTGTGGTATTTCCAATCTCTATTATATGCGCTAGGAGTTCTATCCAATAACTCTTCTAATTCCTCCTCGGATAGCTTGGAATCGCTTATTTCCAATCCGCCTTCCTTTTTGAATCTATCGTCTTCAAATAATTCAGCTAGCTCTTTAGCTATTTGACTGTTTTCTCCAATGACCTTTTTCTCAGATCCAAACGTCAAAGTAGCATCATTTTTGATCAATCGGTTCAAAGATTCAAATCGACCCATTTGAATGACCAATTTCTCTAATTTCCTTTTCGAATCAGCCTTTGCTAGTATAAATTGTTCAATTGTGTTTGCCAAAACGAACCTGTAAACGACAACAGGACTATCTTGTCCAATTCTATGAACTCTATCCATTGCCTGTAAATCGACTTGAGGATTCCAATCACTATCGAATATGATAACACTGTCAGCCTTCGTTAAATTTAGACCCAACCCACCAGCTCTTGTCGATAGCAAGAATATCTTAACGTCATCGTCATTATGGAAACTACCTATTTCGACTTCTCTATCCTCTTGAGTCGTTGATCCGTCTAATCTTGACTTTTTATAACCTTTCAACTCACACCAATCCTCAATAAGATCTAACATTTTGGTGAATTGTGAAAATATTAGAACTTTATGATTCTTTTTGATTAACTTTGGTACTAGTTGATCTAATAACTGTAGCTTTCCTGAATTTTCTAATAGTTTGGTAAAATCTATAGATTTCTCATCTTCCCATGGGAAATAGAATAGGTATGGAGAGTTACAAATCAATCTCAGCTGCATCATTAGATTTTGCAACTGTTTAGTTTCTACCCATTTCGTTATGGTCAACCATATCTTTGTAAGTTCTTCTTCCCTTTTAGGAATCGAACTCTTCTTCTTCTGAAGTTTGGCCTGTTGGGCCGATCTCAGATATACGCCATCATCTTCATCATCTGAATCAGATGATACGTCAATGTATTCCGGCTCTAAGTGTTTCAGAAGAAATGAATCAATCTCTTGTTTTGAATATCTTAGTTTGTTCACTTCGATATGTTCAAAGAGTGCAAATTTTAATACTGATTTTTTCAACGATCTATATAATGCACTTTTGTAAAGATCAGATTGTTTTGGAGTCAATGCTCCATAGACTATGTACTCTCTTTTCGGTGGTAAATTTTTGACAACGTTTTTTTTCAACCTTCTCAACAAGAATGGTTTTAAAATGGTGTGTAAGTTTGTAACTAAACTTTCTTGAATCTTGCTGTCAATTAATTTTTTAGTAGTCAGATCTGAAGTTTCATTCTTTATTGAAGTTAATGAAGAGAAGTCAAACCATTTTTGGAAAAGTTCCAAATCGTGGAAGATATCAGGAAGGATAAAGTTTAACAAAGACCATAGTTCATTCAAATTGTTTTGTAATGGGGTACCAGTGATCAACAATCTATTACTAGTTCTTAACCTTTTCAACTCTCTTATCAACTTACAATTAATATTTTTCAACCGATGACCTTCATCAACTATGAGAAATTTCCATTCAATCTTATTCAAGTATTCGAAATCTCTAAGTATAGTTTCATAACTTGTAATTACAACAGATACACCTTGTAAACCACCTCTGTTGAAATATTTCTCCCTCAAAGTCCTTCTATCATCCTTTTGACCAATATAACCTAATACTGGAACTTTTGGAGCAAATCTTTTGAACTCTTTTACCCAGTTACCCACAGTAGATAAAGGAGCTGTGATTAAAAAAGAACCTGTAATTCCTTGTTCGTATAAAAATGCAAGCAACGCAATGGATTGGATCGTTTTACCGAGTCCCATCTCATCTGCCAATATCCCATTCAACCCGTTTTCAAATAGGGTGATCAACCATTCTGTACCTTCTAGTTGATAATCTCTCATTGTAGCACCAGTGACTAAAGAAGGTTGCTTTATGGTAGATTTTGTCGTAGATTGTTCTAATTTTTCCTTTGTTTGTTTAGTCTCCTCACTTATATCTTTCTTAAAATATTCCAAGATTCCACCAGATTGGTTCTTACCCTTCTTCTTTGCTGGCTTTTTAGTGTCTTTTGGAAAATCATCATTTTCTTTTGCTCTTTTCTTAGACAAACTACTTTCTAAAAGTGTATCACTTATGATATTGGAAAATACCTGACTCTGTTTGACCAAGTTTTGTAACTTTTCTAATTTGAAATTATAATCCAACTCATCAAAACTTTGAAACTCAGCATCCTTTGATAGATCATCATCTTTAATAAATTGATCTATAACCAAATCTTCCTCCTCTTCAACTGTCATGATTAATTCACTAGCAATCACCAAGAGATCAACTAAACCAAGGCAAATCAACCAATTACCACTAATCAACTAATCAACCAAGCAACGGGCAAGCAAACCTTTCTTAGGATCTCAAATTTTGCCACATAAATTTTTTGATCTGATTCAACTTTTAAGCAAACGCGTACGTTATACAGAACTTTAGCGGTTATTATCATTCTGTAACGCGTCGTACATCAGATCTGCGTATTTTGAAGAACCTATTAAGCTTACTTTTCCGAAATTTAGCGGAACTTTTTATTCAAACAAAAGCGTAAATTTCAGCGCTAACATTTCTAACTTCTTTTTTGGCAGAATTAATTTTCGTTGTTCATTTTTTTCCACAAAATTTAATCGTGAAAAATCACCGACAAAAAACTAAAATTAAATAAGAACGAAAAAAGAAAATTAATCAAAACAATTCAAATAAACCAAAAAAAAAAAAATACACATAGACAAGTGAAAAAGCTTAAGCGCTGTGCTAAGTTGGAAATTAATATCAATTGTTTGATCATTCACGTTTACCTGATTACAGAAAAGACTGCGTCTATAAATTTGACTGTCAACTTATCATTTGAAGATGTCTGCCCCTGAAGCCCACGAAGAACTAGTCGCTCGACAATCAGAACAGGCAGATCTACAACAACAAGAACAACAGCCAAAGGTAGAAGACACTGTTCCGGATACCCACACATCGAATGCCACTGCAGCAGAGAGTAATGGGAATGCTAGCGAAAGTGAAACCAACAAGTCAAATACAGTCGATGCCCCAGTTGACAGCGGTTCAAATGGACACACTGATGATGTTGAGATGAACGATGCACCAGGTGGTGATGATAATGTAAACTCTGGCGAACGCAAAGGTGAACACCAAAGTGCGGTTGAAGATGAAGCTAAAGGTGACACTGATATACAGACCGAGCCATCAGTCACACCGCAGATTGTGGATTACGCCGAAGAATCAAGAAAGATTGAAGAAAGAGCCAAAGCTTATTTAGCTAGACAAACAAGACCTGTTATTGTTCCCTCATTCGCAGCTTGGTTTGATTTGGAAAAAATTCATAAAATTGAAACAAGATCATTACCAGAATTTTTCAATAATAATTCAAGGTTTAAAACTGACAAGATCTATAAAGACATAAGAAATTTCCTAATCAACACATTTAGATTAAACCCCGTGGAATATCTTACCGTTACTGCTGCTAGAAGAAACATTGCTGCTGATGTTGCATCCATAATACGTATACATGCCTTTTTAGAACAATGGGGTCTTATCAACTATCAAATAGACCCAAAGACAAAACCTTCGCTTCTAGGTCCTCAATATACTGGACACTTTCAAATTACTTTAGACACTCCTGATGGATTGAAACCTTTCATACCTGAAAATGCTGAAGTCATCAACAGACCAACAACAGTGCTAGAAAAAACTACCAATGCTAACGGTCAGGAAGTTTCAAAAGAATTAGGTTCAGATTCATCATTAGATATACCATTAAATTTGGAATTGAGACGTAATGTCTATGATTCTAGTCAAGACGCTTTGGCCTTGAACGAGCAGGAAAGACTGACTTCAACTTTGAATACCAAACAATACACCTGTTATGTCACTGGTAATGATTCAACAGAAGTTAAATATCATAACTTGAGGGCCAAAACTTCAATCTCCGCGAGAGCTTTTAAAGAAGGTCATTTCGGTTCGAATTTCCAATCTTCAGATTTCGTTAGGCTTGAAAATTTACAAAAAAGCGGAGATGCTGCAGCATGGACAGATCAAGAAGTGTTGTTGTTATTAGAAGGTGTTGAATTGTTTGAAAATGATTGGGAAAAAATCGCTCATCATATTGGATCAAGATCAAAGGAACAAAGTATCGCCAAGTTCATTCAACTACCAATTGAGGATAAGTTCATTACACAACAGTTGAATCAAAATTCTAAATCCTTATCAAATGATGAAAAGACCCCAAAAGATTCAGAGCATCTTTCAACAAATGATGCTGTATTAAAGACGATTCAATTTTTAACACAAAATATAGATCCATCTTTAGCTACTAAGAATTTCTTACAAAATGATCAAGATATACAAAAGGCAATCAAATTGACACTTGGCTCAATAATAGGAAATTCTAAATTTGAACAAACGACGATCAAAAACGAATCCACAGATCTTCTGAAAGAACTAGTGGATCTTGAATTAAATAAACTAGATCTAAAATTAAACAAACTTTCAATTTTGGAAAAACAGCTAAATCAAGAAAAGCAAGAGTTGGCTCAACAAAGAAAAGATTTAATCTTGGATAGATTAACTTTGAAAAAGCAAACTATAACAGTTCGTAATAAATTGATCGAGGCAACCACAGTTACTGGTGATCAAAGTTTGAGATTATCACAGGAAGCCTTTGAGATTGCTAAAAGGGCACCAAGAGTTGCATTTGTAACAATTGATAACGCTTCCAAGGAGCAAGTTGATGAAATTGAAAACGGAGAAAGTACAAATTCGATCGATGGTTCTACTATTGAGGAGAATGTTGTTCCTGTTAGTGTGGAACACCCACAGACTTACAAGTACTGGACTCTTTGATAGCTGATCCAGGAGGTCCTTGAATAAAACTAGACTAAAAGAAAATTGAATGAATGCTTTGTATTAATAAAACATAGGCGATTGTAGTAATAATTTGAACCCTATCATATATTGGATAAAAAATTATATGGACGCACTCAAAAATGCATGAACTAAATGATCTCAACAACGTTGCACTTGTATTGTAAATTTTCCGAGTTGACATCCGCTCTCCATAAAAACTCAAGCAAGAAAGATGAGAAGAAACCTTTTTGATTCATTTGATGAATGATTCTAGTATTTAACCTGGAATAACTAGTTGATGTTAGACTGTGTTACTAGGGCTTTTAAAAAATCAACGGACTAAACTTTTCTGTCTTTTCTGATCATGAGCTCTTTTTGTCAACTCTTGCCTTAACCTTAAGCTTAAAATCTCTGTTCGAGATTAAAGATCTCATCTCCTTGAGGTGTTAAAACATCTCATAAGAGTATAAATGCTCATACAGATCCACTGAAGAGTATTGGATAGAAGTGATATGTTCTCAAAATCATGTATATCAAAGCCGAAGAGCATTTTTACTGATTTTCACAATGACCCCACCAACTAGTTATGTGAGATTACCACCTTTTAGTTCGGTTATTAATGGAATCAATTCTCATTATCAAAAGAATAAGTCGAATAAGGAATTAAACTCCACAAGATCAGCACAAGCATCAATACACGAGTCTAATGATAGATGTAATCTAGATATATCAAGACAAAGATATATCCTTAGTGAACCTATAGGTTATCAAACCATACAACAAGAGGATGAGTTACAATATTTGATGGAGAATACAGAAGAGCTATTGAAGTCATATGATCGTGTGTTACCACTGATTGAAATGGTCAAGACTGGATATTCGTTATCACAGATTCATTATGATCGAGAGATTCAAATTAGAGATTTTTTTCGAAAGTTCCCCATTGAAGAATTAGAACAAATTACAAGGTCTTCACAGATATTAAATACTTGCTTTAATAGATTGTTGAAATTCAAAGAGGAACGATATGTGCCACCTTTGACTATACTGAATGGCAAGGATTTGGCTAGTATCTCATCATCTTCAACTAACACAAGTGCTAGGACTAGTTTATTTTCAATTCTTCAACATACATCTTCAATATCATCTAATTCCACCCCCACTAACGACCCCCCAACTAATTTATCAAATGGTGGGGTAAATGGTGACAAAAAGTCACAAGAGAAAGTGGTCAATGATGTGAGATCAAGCACTGAACCGATCTCGTCAACATCTTCTTCGTCATCGAGCTCATCAAACAGAAACACTCCAAGTCCACTTAAAACATCAAAAAAAGTATGTGCACAGTGCACATCTGATGAAACACCAGAATGGAGAAGAGGTCCATATGGACCCAGATCGTTATGTAATGCGTGTGGTTTATTCTACGGTAAGTTGAGTAAGAAGTTTGGTAAAGAGAAGGCTGAAGAAGTGATGCTGAGTCGTAAAAGTGAAGGGCTTAGCATTGATAGAAGAGTTCCCAACCATGTGAAGTGATTGTAGTGTTACTATCATTATACGGTAGTTTATAGCCTCCTTGAAGATATCTGTAGTACTTTCTTTGAGATTAGTAGTTAAATGAACACCGAATCCTTGTTTTGATACCCAATTATACACTATTACAATCATTCATGTAATGTGAAATAAACAAAAGGTCTTCAAAACTTCCAGGTCGTCACTCCGAAATCAGCATCTTTTCGGACTTTTGCTTGGAAAATTCCATCAATCGAATATTTTTAAAACACCCCATCCTCATCACTCAAGCAAAATAACAACAACTAAATCACCAATAAGAAAGGGATCGGATTGTCACACCTACATTTAGCGTTCACTACAGATCAATGAAGGTTACACAATCAATTGTGCCATTACTAGCACTGTCCACTGGTGTGCTCTCCCATGGTAATCACATTTCCTCAGATTTAGAAAAATCACCTCCATCAGAACTTTACTACTCCAATGGTGATTTAAATTTAGATGCCCTTTCTCATAGATTAGAATCATGTGACGTGGTACAAGAGTTGAACCTTCAAAAGCAAGCAGAATTCGCAGAGCATGAAGAAACTTTTGTTTCCAAACTATTTGCAAGTCTATTCCCTTTTGAAAATCCAGGTTATAACGCATTGTTGGCAACTACTTATATCTCAGGTCCACCAAATTTAATCTTAGCATTCATACCAGCTTCTATAGATCCATCAAAGCTATCGTTATTGGTTAGTTTTGCCATTGGTGGATTATTAGGTGATGTTTTTTTGCATTTATTACCACAGACTTTTGTCGGTGAAACGGTTAATCATACTAAAAATTCATTCGTATTAGTTGATGAAAAGAGAAATACCATATTAGGGTTGTTTATCTTTATTGGATTTATTTCATTTTTTTTCATTGATAAATCTTTAAGAATTTTAAACCATGAGAAAGGATCAACATCTTCTAGTCATTCTCATTCTCATTCAACTTCTCCTAATCTTGTGGATTCTGTTGTTGATGATGAAGATTTAAAACGTCATAAAAAAACAGACGGTGATGATGACGCTCCTGTTATTGCCAATCCTAATCAATCTGTCAAGGCAAGTGCATACCTAAATTTGATTTCAGATTTCACTCATAACATTACCGATGGATTAGCAATCTCTGCAAGTTTCTATATAAGTAAATCAGTTGGTTCCACTACAACTTTAGCCGTTTTTTTCCATGAAATTCCTCATGAAGTTGGTGATTTTGCCCTGTTGATCCAAGGTGGGTTTACCAAATGGCAAGCTATGAATTCTCAATTCCTTACAGCAGTTGGAGCATATCTTGGTACATTTTTAGGAATGTTCATTCAAAATTTAGGTAACACCAGTGATGAGAGTATTACCGATGTTTTAATAAATCAATCACAAGGATTATTTGGAACGTCAGTGACAAGTGGTGATTTGACACTACCATTCACAGCTGGTGGATTTTTGTATATTGCCACCGTTGGTGTGATTCCTGAAGTTTTAGAATTACAAAGTGAAAATTCAAGAAAGAAAGAGGTTGTCAATGGAATTGTACAATTATTATTCATATTTATTGGGTTGTCAGCCATGTTTTTGATCTCTTGGTTTGAGTGAATTACTCCAGCAATGAATAAATGAATCGATTTCAACTACATCTTAAAAGAAGGATATATTTCGGTGTAGTTATAATAGGTCTATTGAGGTATATCACTAATTGGAGCTCTTTCAGCTTCATTTTCTAATCTTCTTCTATTGATACTCTTTTGCTTAGATAAAATAAATATGATCAAAGAACCACCAAATAACAAAGTCAATGCAACCAATAATATATTAGCAGGAGTTGGATTACCATAGTAGTATTTTTTTGTAACAAAATCTAGTGTTGTTTGTAAATAGTTAAAGATCCCACTTATGCACATCATTAAACCATACACGGTACCAAAAGTTTCAAAACCAAAGATTTTGGCACTGTAATCACTGACAGCAGTGTAATAAAATGGTCTATAAACAACCAGTAACAAGATCCCGAATAAATTAAGGGTAAAATTATGGAATAAACCAAAGACACCAATGAATCCAGAGATTGTTAATAATATTGTTAGGACGTTAACAGTTTTAACGTTATCAAGGACTAAACCGATGAATGGAATAGCAACAACCCCACCTAATGGTAAGACGATATCAAAGATGTTGTTAATCTTCAAAGCCAGGTCTTCACCAATTAAAAAGTTTTCTTGAGATCTGATAGTGGCAACAAAATAGTTAATTCTAATCATTTGTACCGTTGTGAAAGCACACATTAGATAGAAAAATGGTGATTTTAATTGAGTTGAAATTTTGTAACCATCTAGTATACCAAAGATATTACCAGATTTTGAAAGTAATTCATTTTCAACGTATTCTTCATATACAGATTTTCTTCTTTCACCATTTGCAGTGAGAGATGTTGATAGAGGAGATAAAGAGCCATGTCCATCTTCAATGGCATTGGCTGATAACAATGAAGTACGTTCATCGATATCAGCAATTATTGATCTTCCATCATCACCTTCTAGCAGTTGGCCATTTTCATCCAAACCTTCAATGGCTAATTTTTGAACGGTACCTAAAGTTTTATAACTCTTATTTGGCATAATGAATATTTGGCAGATTAAAATGAATATTGGAACGATTAGATAACCTGTAAAGAACGAGTTTAATGGGATTGTCAAGTATTGTTGATAAACAATACGATATGTTAAAAACACAGCAGATGAAGTGTCAAAGGCACCAGTCAAAAGTGCTAAAATCATACCACTGTATTTGGGGAAACTGTTAGCCAGTTGGAAACTTGAGATGAATACAAATGGACCACCTAGTGCTAAGAATAAATAGCCAGATAGATAAAGGTCTAAGATCCCACTCAAGAATCCTAAAGAGCCTGTAAAGAAGTTAGCGCCAATGAATATTAGTATTGATCCAATGATACCACAGACTCTTGGACCATAGTGATCCAAAATATAGCCAACGATAAGAGATGTGGCATTTGTAGTAACTGCACCGATTGTAAACATCTTATTCAATCTTAGATCTTGGGCAACACATAGCTCCTCTTTGGTATATAATGCGTTGACCGTATTTGTTGATACATCACACAAATCATGATAAATGCCTTCAGCAATTAAAATTGGTTTCAAAGCAGCAAACCCAAAAATTGGCCCAGCTGCGAATAAACACCAAATAATGGCACATATGACTTGAATAATACGAATTTTGGTATCGGGTAGTACTGACATTTTTTGATGAAAGAGTTCAGATTAAATGGTTTTAAACCCCTCTTGTGTGACTATGAAGTACAACTCTTTATACGTCAAGTTTATATATATTTATAGTATATTTTCTTATCTATGGCTGTAGCTGATTGAAATTATGAAAAACAAATTTATTATTTTTGATATATTTTTTTTACAACTGATTTTTTTTACCAGTTGCGCCTTATGCAAAATGAATTAAAGTGAATTGATGTGAAGATTTATATAAACTAATACAATATAAAATCACAAGAACGAATAAAGATACCTTTGACTTTGATTGATTTATATTTATTCGGCTAATGTTTGATCTTGCTGTTACTGATTTTTTTCTTCAAGCTGCTACTGCTGCTACTGCTGCTACTGTTCGGGGGCTCATCTAGGCTTATCTCTGAAAAATTATGCAAGGGCTTGGAATCTCGGTAAAGTCCTAGCTTTGATTATTAGCATATTTTTTTGTATCAGTTGTATCAGTAATAATCCTAATGGTGACAAGAATCGGCGGACAGTGTGATTATTTCTAGATTAATAATGCTTATATCTGATTTTTTTTTTTGAAAAGTTTGACTTATATTCGACTAATTATCATATGAGATTCCTCTTGGATATATGCTTAAGGTTCACCCCATGAAACAAGCGGAATCTTTTAAGATTATATTGATTTATGAATTAAAATTGACAGCATCTTTACACGTCAATTTCTGACAGATGTATATATATATGTAGTTTTCTATAAACTCTATACACATTACTGAGATAAAGGAAGGTGAATGAATAATAAAAAAATCACTAGTAACACGGTTCAATAACTCTCTGTCAGAGTCCTCTATTCCTTCTCAAAAGATAACGTTGTATTAATTGAAATATGATGGATGGGTTTTGTAAACCGGGAGAATTTAACAGAAATGCAAAATCCGACCTCTCTCTCTGTCTCTCTTTCTATATATTTTTTTTCTTTGACTATTTTCCTTACAGAAATTTTGGGTGGGAAAAAATGCATCTTAAAAGTTGCACAAAATCCGACAAAAGTTTTAGATTTTTTTTTTTTTTCTTAGTTCGAATTTCATAAAAAGTTAAAACTTATATAATTGATTTTTACACACATTTTTGACATTTTTTTTTTTGGATGGCAAAATCAAAGTCATTTAAATTGATCTTTTCAAAAAACATACACACAAAGAAAAAAGGGGCATTTAAAAATAAGAGCGCTTAATTTTACAGACTAACAACAAACACAGTAACAACTATCAAGATCAACATAAAGCAACAATAACAATAACAACAACAACAACGAATAGAGTACAAATGGCTTTACCTAAGGAGTACGTCACCGAATTGAATGAGTTGAACAAGGAGATTCAACGTCAACAACCTCATGATGTCTTACAATTTGCTGCAAACTATTTTCTGGGGAGACTAGAAGATCAAAGAAGACAACAATGGACAGTTGAATCAAAAGTTAAATCTCAATTGGGTATATCTCTATTCCCTGGTAAAAATCAAACCATTGGTTCTGAAAATACTTCATCTCCATCGGCTTCTACCACTGGTAATAATACCCCTGGTTCTTCTTTTTTCTTTAAACAACCATTTACCAACGATGATCCACATTCAAAAATTGATCACCATGATGATCCTCATAGTACAACAGAAGATAAAGATAACATTTTTAAATCCAATTTTGAAGTTGGTGAAGAGAATAAATCAGTTATAAATTCTACAGTTGATCCAATTAGTGACACATCCAACAGTAATAATCAAGATAGTAATCATAGCTATATAAGTGCAACGGATTTTGCTACAGCTAATGCATTTGCAGCTGCTCAAGCTAGAAGATCCTCTCAAGCGGTTCAAGTGCAACCATTACAACATAACATTCCACCAAGTTTCAATGCCAATAGACGTACATCGGTTAGTGCTGAAGCTTTAAATCCAAATGGTATTAAGGATGATTGGACTCCACCTATTATCCATAAATCACCTGATCAATTGCAAAGACTGAGCAATTCTGTTGTTAAAAATTTCCTTTTCAGTTCATTAGACGAAGATTCTTTAAATACCGTTATAAATGCATTGAAAGAAGTTAAACTACCAAAAGGTTCTGAAATCATCAAACAAGGTGATGAAGGTGATTTCTTTTATGTCGTTGAAGATGGGTTTGTTGATTTCTATGTTGATGATAGACTGGTTAGTAATTCTGGTGCAGGATCGAGTTTTGGTGAATTGGCTTTAATGTATAATTCACCAAGAGCTGCTACAGTTATAGCACAAACTGATATTTTACTTTGGGCTTTAGATCGTTTAACTTTTAGAAGAATCTTGTTGGCTAAAACTTCCAAAAAGAGACAATTGTATGAAAGTTTCCTCAAAGAAGTGCCGGTTTTAAGTAATCTGTCACTATTTGAGCGTTCAAAATTAGCAGATTCATTAGATACAGAAACTTATAAACCTGGGAACTATGTCATTAAAGAAGGTGAAATTGGTGAAAATTTCTACCTAATCATAAAAGGTGATGCAAACGTTGTTAAGGCAGATCAAGGGATCATTAATAAATTAACAAGAGGTGATTATTTTGGTGAATTGGCTTTGTTAAATGACACACCAAGACAAGCAAGTATAATTGCAGATTCTGAACTTATTGTGGCAACTTTAGATAAACGTGGATTTCAAAGATTGTTAGGTCCTGCTGTTGAAGTTTTAAAACGTCAAGATCCAACTAAAAACTAAAACAAAAGGAGAAGAATTGAACCTGTCATTTAAATCATTGATTTTTCTATTCTTCTCAATTACCTTATTCTCATAAACACTAGAATAATATCAAGCAGAATTTAATCTGCATGTACACTACAACTCCTAGGTACTCTATAATGCACAAACTATTCCATTCCATACCGAAATGAACAATGCTCATTGTTTTGGTGCATCTTGATAGTTTTGAATCCTTGCCCCCTTTTTTTTTTTTTTTTGAGGTTTTATCAATGATATTTCTTTTAGTTTGATACTTCAGAGATGATTAATATACAAATAACATCACTACAACATCTGTAATAGCTTCATTTATATATATTACTCTTAATGATACTTTTCTATAAAATATACTTTTTAAATCAAGGCAGTATAAAAGTCCCATTGCAAATACATCCAAATCAAAGTTGAAGTTGATACAACAAGTGGACCAATTAAACCTTTACCAAATTTAGTAGTTTTATAAACAAACCATTCAAGACCAAAATGAACAAATGCAACAAGATAACTAATATAAACAATTTGATAAATCTGTGGATTGTTTAGATAATAAGCACCATAGAATCTAATAACACTAGAGATGAAAGTCCAAGTTCCAAAAGTTCTTGTTGATAATCCTGTAACTTGAGATGGGTTAGCGTTATAAACTTTTTTCGTTATTTTGATACCTGAGATATAAGTTTGGGCTGAGTTTAAGGCAGAGACAACTGAGATGAATAGTAGCCATTTTGGTAAGAGGCCAGGATGGGCAGGGATATAAGGACCAACGTATCGTAAGACGGAAGACATGTTCTTGTATATGATAAAAGAATTGGTGTAAGGGTCTATCTAGTTTCAGTAAATACGGGGAACGAATAGTAGTTTTCTTATTTCTCGTTTGGTGATATTTTTTTTTTTTGACCCTTTTTGAGAAAATATGAGCCTGTCTCGGAAATATCAACACAAATAAACAAGAGAACAAAAAGAGAGAAGTGTAATTAGCGGTTGAGCCAAGGGGAGAGGTAAGAGACGTATAGAAACATTGCACAATGGTGAGTATAAAGAGAATCCAAGTCTTTTGAGCATAAATCTAACAACAAATGACCAAAGAGTGAAGATAGTTACGATGCCGCTTTAGATCTTTTGAGAAGATTGAATCCAAAATCTATCAAGAACAACTTGACCAATATCTCAAGATTACAACCAGAACTTGCCGAGGAATTGCTATCCTCCGTTGATGTTCCCTTAGGAATTGCCAAAGACACTTCAAATGGTAAGAATTTCCTAACATGTGACTATAACAGAGATTTGGACTCTTATAGATCACCATGGTCAAACAAGTACTATCCAACATTAGAAGATGATGAAGAAAGTCCTTATCCATCTGACGAGTTAAGAGTCTTGGAAGTGCAGCTGAACGACTCGTTTGACATCTATAGAGATTTGTACTACGAAGGTGGTATTTCAAGTATTTATCTGTGGGATCAAGATGATGACGATGATTCTGGTGATTCGTTTGCCGGTGTTGTTCTTTTGAAGAAACAAACTCAAGAAAACAAAGAAGATGCAAAATCATCATGGGATAGTATTCACGTTTTGGAAGTGATTCCAAAAAGTTCATCAAATGCAACTTATAAAATCACATCAACGATAATTCTTGACTTGTCAACAAGTCAACAGTCTCAATTGGATCTCAGTGGGAATCTAATAAGACAAACTTCAAAGGAACTATCATTGAGCTCAGGTCCTGATAAACAAACCTCTCATATCATAAACATCGGTACTTTAATTGAAGATATTGAATCAAAATTGAGAAATTTGTTACAACAGGTTTATTTCGGAAAGACTAGAGACATCATTGGTGACTTGAGATCTCTGAACAGTCTAGAGGTTGTTGCTGATGATAAGAAGAAACAAGACGAGCTTGTTAAAGGAATCCAAGGTTTGTGATCATTATATATATAATATATATACATACAAGTGAATCTTTGACAAATATATTCTGACTGGGGAAAAAGGCCTATCTATCACAACCCCTTTGCACAATGCACATCGCATCATACACCTCACCTGCTACTGCTTTATACTATTGTAAAATAAGGCTCTGTCTCTGTAGTTTTGTGCTCCATAACTTTGTATCTCGAGACTATACTTCCCCAATTCCATCCAGACACCACCCCTTAGAACTTTATCAAATTTTACAAAATGGCTGATCAAAAAGATTTTGAATGTCTCCAACAATACAATCGAAGTGAGAAATAAGGTGTATATTAAAGCTTTTCCTTATCGTACAAAGTGTTTTACAAATATGGCTCCACACTCGTCCCAAATTGTATCTGTGGCCAAAGTATACGCCGATGCCAATGGTAATAAACCAAAACAATGGTCAGACTATGAAAACCTATCCGTAATATGGCAAACCCAAGAAAACTATGAAATAGTGAAAAAATTAGGACGTGGTAAATATTCAGAAGTTTTCGAAGGAGTATCATTATCATCACAGTCTAAAATTGTTATAAAAGTTTTAAAACCAGTAAAGAGAAAAAAAATTAAAAGGGAGATTAAAATATTACAAAATTTAAACAATGGTCCAAATATTATAAAGCTATTAGCAGTGGTGAGAGATCCATTATCTAAAACACCTGCATTGATAAGCGAACATGTTAATAACATTGATTTTAGAACGCTTTATCCTCAACTCACAGATTACGACGTTAGATTCTACATGTATGATCTTTTACAGGCTTTGGATTATAGTCATTCACAAGGGATAATTCATAGAGACGTTAAACCTCATAACGTTATGATTGATCATTCAACTAAGAAGTTAAGATTGATAGATTGGGGGTTAGCTGAATTCTATCATCCAGGAACTGAATATAACGTTAGAGTTGCATCAAGATATTTTAAAGGACCTGAGTTATTAGTTGATTATAGATATTATGATTATTCATTAGATTTATGGTCATTTGGTGCAACTTTAGCTGCAATCATTTTCAAAAGAGAACCTTTTTTCCATGGCAAATCTAATACAGATCAACTGGTACAGATTGCCAGAGTATTAGGTACCGATGAGTTGAATGAATATTTAAACAAATATTCAATCGAATTAGGACCAGAATATGAAGATTTGGGTCAATATACTAGAAGACCATGGTTTAGATTTATCAATCCAACTAATGAACATTTAGTGAACGATGACGTTATAGATTTCTTGGATAACATTCTAAGATACGATCATCAAGAAAGATTGACAGCTAAGGAGGCCTTAGCACATAAATGGTTTGATCTTGTAAGGGATGAAAAGAAACAAAGAGATGCTAACTTGGATCTTGAATCTATTGATGATATTCATAATGAAGAAATTCTGTAAAAGGGATAATCTCACTCTTTTTATGATGTACGGCTGTTTTATTTCTGCTTTCTTTTTGTTTCAATTAATCTTTTCCTATATTCAGAGCTATTATTTTTGTTTGCTCATTTATTGCTAGCATTTGTTTTATATCATGATTTCATTAGTAAATACAATATTTTATGTTAGGATTCACGATTCAGCTATCCTTTTGTAGGAGCTGATTTCAATGATATCTCATGATCAAAGTTACTGATTGAATAAACTTTGACAGTTCTTCCTTGTTTGAAGGTGAGTTCAATTTTATGAAGTTAACAGTTATTGGAGCAAATAACTTGAATACCAATTGAAGTTGCTCTTCATTCATTGCGGAAATGTGTTCAAAGATCTCCGTTTTATGATCACTATCTTTTATGTATATGGTCAACTTTTCTTCAAGTTTGGGAATCTCATTATTTAAAGCATTAGTATAAATTTCATAAAAGGCATGTTTGGACAATTTCTTATGAACATTTGAGCTTCTACTATTTAATTTTTTCAACTTAAAGTTCACTAATCTTTCTGAAATTTTATACATCAACAATTGCAAAACATCCACATAATGTCTATATTTTAGTGTTTGATGTTTTATATGAACTAACAACAACTCTAATTTATTGGAATTTGGGATGATATTTTCTTTACTAGCAGTTAATTTTAACAAAACATCAACTAATCCAAAGAAACATAAATTGTCACTTTCGCTAAAGTCATTTAGATAGTAGGCAACAATCGCTAGGTCTTCTGTAGTTTGTTCCTTGTTGAGTTCAAAACTGAGAGCTTGATAATTAAGTTGATTTCTATCATCTCCAAACACATAATTGATTGGGAAGTTTGAAATTAAGTCTTCATGACCATTGCAATTGTCCAGTGTAACCTTATCATGAGTCAAAATCTTTTGAAACTCTTTGACCCAATCTTTGAAATTCAGCCCTTTGTAGCCCGTCTGATTCTTATACTTGATCAAAGCTACCGCCTTTGTCTCAACTTAGTATATGCTCAATTTGGGGAAAGAGCATGATTCCGAAGTCAGCGGCTCAATTAAGTATTCGTTATACATACTATTGTGAGATCATCAAGACCAAAGTGACACTTCATATCAATATCAATATCAATATCTGCTTGTCTTTTAAACCCTACGTAGGTTAAGCTATAAAGTCATGAGGAAGATAAAATCAACAAAAGGAACACTACAAACGAAAAAAAAAATCAATACGTTTTTGGTCAAATTAACACACAGCAAGAGTGAATACATAAAATCAAACCAAACAAGTTACCAAACAACAACAAATAGATTGAAAGGTAATTGGAAGAAATGAGAACAGAATAAAAAAATAGTCCAGTTAACAGTCATTAAAAGTCACCTCCATTCCCAACCAAATCGTCATCAAATTCATCAAGATTATCAGCATTGAGATTGCCTTCATCGTCATCATCATCATCGTCATCATCAGCGAAAACGCTTTTTTCCTTCTTTGAGATCTCAATCTTTGCAAATATTGAACTCAACTCAGAATCTAAATTTTCAGATCCCTTTTCCCTTTTAACATATTCTAAAAGTTCTTCATAAGCGGTATTCTTCTTTTTCAAACGATTGATCTCTTTTTCAAAATTTGCAACATCAGCTTTTAATTTTATCTGTGCTGCTTTCTTTCTTTGTCTACATTTTGAAGCGGCAATTCGATTTCTTTCCAACAATCTTGCCTTTTTCCATGCCGCTGTACCAGGAATTGGACCAGCATCTGGATTGAAAATAATTTCATTGTTATAGACAAGTTTATGATTTGGAATTCCTTGTGGATTGGTATTAAGGAAAGGTCCATTAGGAGCATGTTGTTGACGTGAAATTTGAGCTTGTGATCGACGTTGAGGGATTTGTTGTTGAGCATGCACCTCTTGCTTTATGGTATGCTGAGGAGTACCATGTGATACAAGGTGAGGGCTTACAATTTTCCGTTGTTGTTGTTGCTGCTGCTGCTGTTGTTGTCTTTGTTGTTGCTGTAGTTGCTGCTGCTGCTGTTGTTGCTGGTGATGTTGGTGTTGTTGGTGCACCTGTGCGTTAACCTGTGCCTGTGCAACCTGTGCGTTGACTTGAGCTTGTGCAACCTGTGCTGCCTGTATTTGATTCAACTGCTGTTGAATGAACATGTTGTTCTGTGTAGCTTGGTCTTGAACCAACTGTTGAGCTTGAACTTGAGCTTGCAGATGAGCATGTGGTTGTTCATTGGATTGTCCTTGAACATCAGCTACTTGAGGATGCTGATTAGTATTTTGAGATGGACCAGGAACCTGTGTATGTACCTGTGCATGGGTTTGAGTTTGATTATTATGGTGATTTCTGGGATAAGGCGGGGGTTGAATATCATATAAATCATCATTGTTTAAAGTATGAGTCGTTATAATTTGACCAATTTGACCATTTGATATGGATATTCTTCTTCTACTTCTTGGTTCGTAATCGTCATTAACGTTGAATAGTGCACTTTCAAATATTGGAGGGTTTGTTAAAGGGAAATGAGAAACATCTATACCATATGGTGCAAAGAATGGTGAAATTGTATCTGCAAACATGTTATTATTGGTGGTACCAGTATTTAACGGGTCATTGGGATCTAACAAAGAATGATCGTTCTGAATGTTAAGAGATGTTGCAGTAGCACCAACAGAATCTGTAGCACTAGAATTTGATACTGAAATTTCATTAGAAAGATTTGAAGTTGACGTTGGTGGTGTTTGAAGATTATGATCAATGAGTGTATTAGTTTTCAGTTGGCCAAGTGATATATCATTGGGATCTTCATAATGCGTAGGGTGTAATAAATTCAAGTCAGTCATTATATTTCTGTATTATAAATGAAAATATAATTGTGGAGTGAGGAATTTTGATGAGTGTATGTGTTGAATTTCAAGTAAACAATGTGGGTGTATGTTTTTATTTAACGTAAATGTGGGTATGAATAGAGAGTTATTTTATATTTATAATATGTCCGTGGGTAAAGTATTATAATTAAAATGAGTAGTATCACAGTTGAGTATTGTCACACTTATTAAAATCAAATAAAAAACGAGTTTCTTTAACTGAGAAATCGTTCATAAATATATTTGTTGGTGAATTTGGAATATGCAATTACAAACGCAACTGTTTAAAGTGTATAAAAGAGCAGCCCTGAATATTTCCAAGAGTTGTCACAGTTATTTGAATAGTCGTTGAAGTAATGGGAATGAGAAATATTTAAATCCCTTTTAAAATTATTCGATTCAAAAGCGGCTGAAATTACCATTGGTTTTACTGTTGTGTGATGTTTTTAGTTTGTTTTCAAAAAATTCAGTTAGTTTTTTTGTTACGTAATTAAATAACCATTTTCAACATTATTAATCTACAAAATTCGGTAACGAGCCGAAAATACAATAAAATTTGGTCAAAGTTTTCCCTATTTACGAAAATAATTTTCAATTGCAGATTTTTAGCAAAAATCTTTTCATTATTCTGAAATTACAACTTT
>JAJMFM010000094.1:0-36761 GCA_030574875.1 Taiozyma peoriensis
GAAATGTGCTCCAAAACACTTAAAATTGTTGGAACATTTGGATCTGAAGAGTCCCAGATTGGAAGCTGATTGGTTTGACTTAGAACCAAATCGTTGGATAATATTTCGTTTAAATAGCCTAAAAGTGCTAGATTTGAAGACTGTCTGTTCCACTGTAGTACAACTTTAAAGGCTTCTAAGAGCTTTTCAAAGTCAATTTGATAAGCTAATTGAGGTGATAGGTTACTTAAAATTTTCAAAGCACCTGTTGATGCATTTGTATTTTTATCATTTGGTGAAGGTGAAGATACATTTTTTGATGTTGGTTTTTCACATTTGACAATATTAGTCAAAGTTTCAGTTATTGATTGAACTTCTAACTTTTCAGTCAAGTGTGTTATAATGTTTGATGATATATCCAGGTAGTTTAAGCTCAAAATTGAACATCCGCTAAGAATCTCCAACACTGGATATAGTAGGTTTGGTGGTAAATGTTGATATATGATGATTGTATCAATAAGATTTAGGCAACTCTCTAAAATGATCTTGTCTGATGTTTTCAATGCTAGTTTAATAAGTAGTAATATTATATCACTTAGTTCTTTGTCAAGTTGATCGTTGTTGGCCAAAACAGAAAATATCCCAGATTTTGTAGACTCTATTAGTAAATCTAGTAATTCAATTGTTATTAATTTGTTTCTCGAAAGATCTGTCGTTGGTGTTAATGTTTGAATGAAAAATTCAATTAAAGGTTCCTTAAATGGTTCTTGATAATGATGAAAGAATTTCCCATCATCTGTCAGTTTTTTTAGGGCTAATATGAAGAGATCAAAATTTGAATCCAATTTATCTTTAGTAGTATTGCAATTGTTTAACAAATCATTAAAGTAAATGTAATAAGGTGATGAATCTTCGTACTGAATATCAATACAAGATATTAGTAACTTAAGCGCTGATCTTTTAACATTCAAACTGGAAATCGATGGTGAGATTAAATCTTTGGCTAAATACCAAATGTCTGGAATGACACTTGTGTCAAATTCTGAAAGGCTATTGATGATATCCGTATCAATGGTAGTTTGTCTTGACTGTGAAGATCCTGACCTTAGTCGGTCTAAAATATTTTGTTTCGCCTCGCTTTGAGTAATGGAGGACAAATCAATGTTAAATCTGTCAGCGTTTGTGCTTTTGTGTTGAAATTTGAATGGATTAGTCAGTGACCTAAAGAACCCCGATGAGAATGTAGGATTTGTTTCTTGAGACATTGGATTGTGCTCAATCTCATCTAATTATAACAGTGAGCTATTCTATCGTTATTTGGGGGGAGAAATTGCGATGGGAAGAAGGCAGTAAAGCAGCAAATGGCGGTAAAAAAAAAAAAACACAAATAGTAGTTTTCAGCCGGACTAGGGCAGAAGCACAGGCAGGTAATCAGCAGCAAGGTATACTTAACAGCCTGATGGAATGTGTGTGTTCTATGATGAATTGCGCTTATTAGCGAAGATGATGTTCCGTCTTCGAAAGTTAGTCTTTTTCAGTTTTAAATTAATTGATGGATATGAGTCAATTTAGCTGCTAAGAAGGCTCATTTATATTTAAAACCTATATCAAATATATAAGGGAAAAAAAAAAAAATTTACTGCAACTAAAAAACATAAGAGATAAAAAAAAAAAAAAAAAATTAGTTGAAAATTATACAAAAATAATAATAATCGGGAATAGCGCAAAAAAAAGACTAAAAAAAGTCTTACGTCATAGTTAACTGGAGGTTTTTTTGACATGACAAATAAAAGTAATTTAGTACAATTGTGTTACTTTGAAGAAGAAGAAGTGAAAAATCCTACAAAGCTCTGATATCTTATTATATGACCTTAAATATAGTGAGACGCTTTCTATTCCAATGCTAGATAAATACCTTACATCATTTAACAACTTTTTTTGATAGAGAATCTAAAGTTGTTGTACTGAACAATATAGCTTTAGCACAAGCCTAAATGTTACAAAAGCTCAAGTCACTTGAACAGTTCACTCCCTTTTCATGCTTCTTTCCAGCAGATACCATAGATATTCTCATTCTCGTAGTGTAAAACTGTGTTATTTGTTGTTTTTAGTTTAATTAACCGTTGAGGCTATTAGATCTTGATTACATAAGAGACAACAAAAAAATTTAAAACCTGTTACTCATTCGAGCATACCCTCGATCAGGTCATATAAAGTTGAGTTCATAATCTCTGATAATATTCATTCATTTTTCAACAATTTCAATTGAATTCATTCTTTAATATCAATCGTTATATAAAATGGCCACTATTTCTATAAGGTCATCCCAAAGGTCTATTGTTGAGCCATCTATTGGGACTGAAGTGGAGGGTATTCAGCGAAGGGTATCAACTTCTAGATCCTCCATCGCATCAAAAAGTGAGAATAGCCTTGACTTCATATCTATTAATGACCCTTCATTCAAGAAAATTGAGAAAACCATCATAAAGAAGTTTGATTTTATCATTATTCCTTGCCTTGCCATAGCCTATCTGTTCTCTAATCTGGATAAGGCTAATATTGGTAATGCAGAAGCTGCTGGCCTTAGTAAAGATTTAGGCTTAACTGGTAATCAATATGGTAACGTTGTCAGTTTGTTGTTTGTAACTTATGTTATTTTCGAGACACCAGTTGCTCTTTCTTTGAAGTTTATTGGTGCTAAAGTTGGTTTATCAGCTATGGTCTTCTTATTTGGTGTCACTTGTTTAGCTACATCTTTTGTCACTGGTTATAAATCTCTACTAGCATGTCGTATGCTATTAGGTCTTTTTGAATCAGGTATTATCCCTGTGATCAATGTTTACCTAGGAATGCTATATACTAGAGAAGAGATGGCAAAGAGATGCTCTGCTGTCTATTCGGCAAGTGCAGCTGCTGGTGGGTTTGGTGGTCTATTAGCCTTTGGGTTGATTAAAATATCAGCTCATGGTTGGGAAGGCTGGAGGTGGTTATTCGCAATAGAAGGTGCTCTTACAATACTGGCAACTCCTATATTGCTAACTTTGCTACCTAATGAGAATTTAACAGAAGTTTGGTGGTTGACACAAGAGGAAAAAAAAGTTTTAAAAATAAGATTATCTCAATACCCTGATTTTTACCAAGATGAAAAATTTAGTTGGTTAGAAGTTAAAAGAGCTTGTCTTGACATTAACAACATCTTAATATGTGCTTACGAGTTCTGTGTTGATTTGACTTTGTTTGGTATTTCCACTTTCTTACCATCCATTATCAGAGGTATGGGTTATAACAAATACGAAACCCAGCTTTTGACAATCCCCTTTTATGCAATTGCACTTTTAAGTTTTGTCATTGTCGGTTGGTTTTCTGATAAATTAGGCCATAGGGGAGGATTCTTAATAGGTGGTCTGTTAATTGAGATTGTAGGGTACGCAGTCTTAATCAGCTCTGATTTATTGGGTGTTAGATACTTTGGCTGTATGCTTTTAGGTATTGGTATCTTTGTTTGTTCTGCTTTGAGTATCATGTGGGCCAATAACAACAATGCTGGTCATTATAAAAGGGCTACAATGGGTGGTCTCATAACCACAATTGGTAGTTGCGCCGGTGTTTTGGCAGGTCAAGTCTTCACTGCTAGAACTGCCCCAAGATACTTCAAAGGTTTAAAAGTTGCTCTAGGTTTGACTTGTGGGGCTATACCACTGGTCCTCGTAGTGATGTACAATTATAACAGACAAAACAAACTAAGATCAAAGTTAATGGAAGAGAAGATCGTCAACAACGAAGAAATAGATCTTGACGAAAAACCCAAGGATGATAGGGACGTTCGTTTTAGATTTTTGTTATAAGTATGATATGATAGATTAAATGATTTTTGATTATACAATGTATAAGTATGATATGATAGATTAAATGATTAAGATTATACAAATGTATTGTTCGTGAAATTGGAGCTTTATGTTGATGTACGAAATATTAGTTAAAGAAGCTCAGACACCCAAAATAGTGCCAATTTAAATTAGCTCAGATTCGTCTTTGATATATAAAAAGCAATTATGACGATTATGACAATGCTGATGATGATGATGTTTATTATGCTGCTGGTGCTCAGAAATTTGCTATTTTAACATAGACAATAGAATAGTCTATAGAATATCGATCTCTCTTGCAGTGCTTGCTTTTCGTGGAAAATCTCTTGTTTCAGTAATTCCAGATCAACATGTTTTCTCCCAGTATCAATGTCCATATCTTTAGCTCTAATGAAAAGCTTCCAGTTTCTTTTCCATATTTTGTGACCGACATAAAATACAACGAAAATGACAAGGGATAGATATACTGAAAAGAAACTCTTAGCATCAGCCTTATGAGTAGGAAATAAAGCTACCCAAAATTGACCAATCAACACCAACAAGTTCATAATAATACCATATATTGACCCCCACTCCCCAAAATGAGTAGCATAGGTCAATTCATCAGTAGTTCTACCTTGAACTCTCAAAGCTCTTCTGAATCTGGCGTGCGAAATACAAATACTCAACCAGGCAAAAATGGTAGATAGGCCTGAAAGAGCAGATAACCAAAGGAATACATCTTCTTCCTTATCAGAAGCAGCTATGAATGATAACAAACCAATAAACAATGTTGCAAATGTAGCATATAATGGTCTACCAGTTCTGTCAACGTAGGCCAAGATTTTTGGCGCTGCACCAATTTCAGCAAGTGACGCTAAAACTCTAGAAGCAGCATAGACTGAGGAGTTAGCAACTGACAAAATGGCAAGTAAGATTATAACGTTCATTAATGAAGGCAAACCTTTGATACCACCATTTTGAATAGCAATAACGAATGGGGAGACAGAAGCATATGAACCACCATTCAATAGTCTTGGGTCATTTGATGGAACTAAACAACTGATTAAGATCAAAGTTACAATGTATGTGATAGTTACAATCCAAAAAGTTTGCTTAGCTGCTCTTGGAATCGTAGCTCTTGGAGATTCAGTTTCAGCAGCAGACATACCAATCAACTCAACCCCGGCAAATGAAAAAGCAGCAGTAACAAAAACAGAACAAACACCTTTGAAACCATTGGTGAATGCGCCAGGATTGTTCCAGTATCTACCACCAATGAAACCACCTTGTGGACCTCCTCCACCGATTAATACAAGACCCAAGATGAAAAACCCAATAACTGCGAGTATTTTCACCATAGAGAATACCACTTCAGATTCAGCATAGTATTTGACATCCAGCATGTTTAATGCAAATATTAAAACGTAAAATATTGCAACCCAGACATCAGAGTTTATATCTTCCCTCCAGTATCTAATTGTAATTGCAGCAGCAACGAGTTCCAATGGCAGAAGTATCAGCCATTGTAAACAATAGTTCCAACCCATGGCAAAACCTAATGATGGATCAACAAATCTTGAAGCCAAAGTAGTGAATCCACCAGTGACTGGAAAAGTGACACATAATTCACCCAAGGCAATCGAGGTGGAAAACATCATAGTAGCAATGATGATCCAGCCAATAACCAATGCAGCTGGACCACCTGTGTTAAGTGCACCACCAGAGTTTACAAATAATCCTGTACCAACGGATCCTCCTAATGCTATCATGATCAAATGTCTCAAAGTTAACTTTTTTTTCATATTAGTCTTTGACGTATTCTTTGCAGCTTTTTCAATATCTGTCAAATCATTGTAGTCTCTAAGCTCGAATTTATCAACGTAAACATGCTCTTCACTGGTGGTCGGTAGAGCAGGTTTGAACGAATCCTTAAATTTTTGCCATTTTGTTTGAGGAGCTTGACCAACCTGTCTGCTTTCAACTGAAGGTACTTTGTTTGAATTCAAGAAAGGATCCACAGGTGGTGATGCTGGGTTACTTGGTCTCGCTGGAGTATCAATAGCTGTTGGGCTCGCCGCAGAAGAATGAAACGACCCTCTTTTAGAGTCAGTGTCTGACATTCTTGAGTATTAATTAAGGTACTATCAAATCAAATGAAGGCACACTTTAAAAGCTATTTTGGAGGCGTTATACAGTAGCCCACCTGATTAAATAGGGTAGCTTTCAGTACTTTTAAGGGCTTGATAGTGGTATCAGAATATATCAAGAAGGAATATAGAATCAAAAATTGCAGTTTGTTAATTACTTATAGTCCTTAAAAAAGATTTTCATATTTATTTATCATATATATATGGTAAAAGTTTAATTTTTGAACGTGCAGAAAAACCGTTATGGGCTGAATTTTGTTAAAGCCTAGCGTGCATAAAAGTTACTGAATTGTACAGACAGCCATCAAAAAATAAAAATCCTGGTAACTAATACAGTTTCTGAAAGCATTTAATTATAAAACCAAAGCTTATTTTATGCCTTTATCACGACTGAATTTCTATGATGAGAACGAAGTTAGTGAGCTATTAATCGAGTCCAATATTAACTGCACACTATGCATGTCTCGAGAAAGTATTAAAGAAAGCTAGGAAACTACTGAAAGATTTAGGCATTCATTCAGGCACAGTCTGACAGTTTTGCATACCCTAAACGTACCTGGCAATCGCGAAGTTTTTAATTTGCGCCAACAAATTACTTGATCACTTCATTTTTCAACAACTTCACAGAGTAACTTATTAGAACAGCGAAGAGTAGTATTATATGTCTGTATATCAAAAAACTGTCTTCACAAGTCGTTTGCTACATAATACTGAGACATCAGAATGGTCTGAAAACTTTTTCTTCAAGATGTAAGCTGCACATTTTTGTGTAAAGATGCCTCTACTGTTTGATGCCGTTCAGTTCGAAATCGGCGGAACTTCAGGATATATTCTTAGCGAGGCGGAAATTCAGGTTAAAAATATAGGATTTACACTGCTAGACTGGTAGGTACCATATAGTATGATATCATGTCACTAGAATGTGAAATCCATTCATTTATTTTGTATGATATCATGTCACTAGAATGTGAAATCCATTCATTTATTTTGTAGATTTCAACTCAGCTCACTTCCTTCGAAAGTTTATTATATAAAAACTGTCCCTTGGGGAGGAAATTCTAACAACTTCTCAAAACTCTTTCTAACCCAAAGACAACCTCTGAGATATTGAATGTTAAGCTGACGGTAGCCGAGTCTGTGCTGGAGATCATTCTCATAAATTCATATAGCTCAGGTATGTATCGCTGATAATTGTTTATTCTACGTATTGATATCCTACGTTTACAATTTGGGAAATGGTACTTTCTAGAACTCTGCTATTCAATAGATTTTATGGTAAACATGATTATGATTGCATTAATTACTTTCACATCTCCAAACACAACGGTGGTATATTGTCAAGTCTGACTGAACACGAATGTCAGTCTAGGATTTTGTAGAAGTAAACCAGAGAGTTTAACAATTGTGAAAGTGTGGTGCGATCTAAATATTTCGCCCATGGTACTTCTACGAACTAAGATGCTCTACTTAGGAAAAAGATTTTTTCACCTAAAGCGCTTAACTTCTAACGAACTCGACATTATCACATATTTATGGCATTTCAGTTTGGGTTAAGTCATCATTGTAAACCATGTCTCTCTTTGGTTGTTAATGCCATCGCGTTTGTCTTCAATACCATTATAATTCTTCAGTAGTAATTTTGTAAAATCTGTTGTCCACAACTCGTTAAAATGCCGACAAGCCGGTTTGTGTAGATTCTTTATTTGCAAGTTTGTGCATCATATTACTTTTTACTATTAACTTTCATTATTCAATATTATTTATTTACTCTTCAATTCAAGATTGACAATAATGAAATACGTACCTTTGAACGATAAAGCACACAAAAACTTATCTCATTAATGTTCGAATATCTCTCTCGATGTCCTATATTAGCGCAGTATTCAATAAAAGAAACTCAATTAACAAATCGAGTTCAAGATCGAATTTTCAAGCCTCCAAGGTCACTAGAAAGCATATCATAAATCTGTCTGTTTTATTAGTCCCCATATGTCTTCATACCCGGCTGCTGCTTGCTCAGCTCATGCGGGTCTGACGAGTGACATCCCTCATTGTTAATAGTGCATGAGGCTGTGAACATTCCCATTCTCATTTCCATTCTTGCTTGTACTGATCAGTATGGAATGTCAAATGTTTATTTTTTTGAAAACTCTAGGTCCATTAATAGATAAACTTTAATTCAATTAAGACTTGCCATATTTCTACATCTAACACCTGAAGGGATTACAATGACTCAATCTGATGAGTTTACTTGCTGAAACATAGATGATTTGATGCTCAAAAATGTTGACTTTAAACTGGCATGATTTTGAAATTCAATTAACGGGATACTTCAGAGTATTTGGGAAGCTAGATTAATGGAACAGATAATATACGAAACTCAGATTGAAGCATAATTGAAGCAATTATGCCTCCTCTGACCAGATCTTTCGTAAGCCAGTTGTTGTAAAGACTATGATCATTTATTATGAAAGGATTACATAAGCACAAAGCATTTTTGAAGGATTTTCATTTTCCTGATCTCAATGTGTATTAGTTGCAAAATTCTATATGAATTATATAACGTAAAACCAGCTTGCCTTGGTTCTCAGCAGCTGCGTTTACCTTGAACCAACTATACTCAACCTGGAGCGCAACTTGAAGAGGTTTTTGAGGAAAGATCAGGAGAAAATATCAGGAAAAAAATAAAATTGAATTTTTATCCAACTAGATACTACATCAAGAACAGGAGAAAGAAAAAAAACCGACAAAAATGCCGCAGGCAAATCCAAAGGAACAAGTATTACCATCATAAATTTTTATTTATTGGTTACAATCAGGAACAAATATGGCACAAGTGATGGCAAATACAATACTATAAGAGTAAACTAAGCTTTAACTCGATACTTTCTTTACTTGAATCTTCTCAGTTTTCCAAGCCCGACGATGTTAAGGATTGCTAACCGGTGACTTTGCTAACCGTTAAGCCAACGATTTTCTGCCAAATCACTAAATCAAAAATTTTTTTTTTCTGAATCTGCAGGTTATTTAATCCGTAAACAGGCAAAGAAAAATTTTCTACTTAAAGATTTCAATAATAGAGCAAAAAGAAAAAAAAAAAAAAAATTGAAATCGAGAAAATTTTTGGGTGTTTAAAGCACCTTTTTGAGCAGAAATTTTTCAATTGATCAATTACAGGTCAACATCCATGTTTAAAACTTCAAAGTCATAAAATTATCTTTATAATGCGTCCCACTAATCGTTACCCGTTTCTCTGTTTTTGATCGAATGACTTCAGGACTAAACTTTAATTGCATAGTCTGATGATAGTCAAAACCGATACAATCTACATCACTGGCTTAGTAGAGAGTCCAAAGCCTTAACGTGTATGTGTCAAGGCAACTTTTAGTTTGCAGCAACAACAGCTTCTTATTCAATCTGATAACTTTAACAATTTCCGTGCTTCGCGGACCCTGTAAAATGGGGAGGGTCATATCGGCTTCGAGTTGAGGATGCTCATATAAAATGGAAATATCGGGGTGTTTTTATTTTTTTATTTTTTTTTATTGGCAGGATGAAATCAAATTTATGCGGTGAATTAGGCATAGATTGTTAACAAACGACAAGTGGAAAAGTCTTGTAAATTATCAGCAGCAGCTTCTAATGTGCAAATTTTTTTTCTTTTTATCATACCTGTATATATATATAATGATCTGAAAACAGCAATTTCTTCTTTCCTTTCTGTTGACTTCTTCAACGGTTAACGTCTTATTACGAACACCATCTTTATCACTCACACCTACACTTTAATAATACATTCAGATGAGAATTTCTAGCATAATACTTGCAGTTCTTCCTGCTCTTACTTCTGCTGCTGCCATCCCTCAAGCTCAAATTACCGATGCTCCAAAGTTGGTAAAACGTGCACAACAGATCTTGTCTGATGCTGTTTGGACTTCAACCTCTTCAAACATTATAATGGCTGTCACTCCAACTGTTATTGATGCTGTTACAATTTCTGCATCACCAGTCAACTCTCCAACTGTTTGGAATTCCTTAGATAATACTGGTATTCCATATTTAGTTACACCAACTGTTTCTGATGGTAGCACCATTTCAGCCTCTCCAACACCTACCAATTCAAACGTTCCAACTCCATCTTTTGTACCACCAGTTTTAAGATGTATAAATGATAGAGTTTTGTCTACTGATGCTGAAGGATCTCCATTCTGTACCCCTCAAAATGGTGCTGAATTAGTCGTCGGTGAGACTTATTGGTTAACATGGGATCCAACTTTTTGGGGTAGTGATGATGTTACCAAAGTTAAAATTCAATTAACTGCTTATCCTCAAACCGGATCAAAAGATGAGCTGTTTACCACCGATTACATTTCAAACACAGATGGTTATTACCCACTAACTATTCAATCCTCGTTCATCAGAGAGAAAAGTGCTCAATTTTTCATTAACATCACCCCATTAACCACTTCTACTACCACTGCTACAAGAGTTGGTACTCAAACAGGTCCAGTGGTTAAAGCTATTAGTTCCAAAGACGCTGGAAGTGCTAAAATAACCAGAGTTCCTTCTGACAATGGTTCTGGTACCACCACTACTAAATCATCAGGAACTGATAAAGCTAAAGTCATTACCCCAGCTGTGATTGGATCAATTGCTGGTGTTGCATTAATTGCTGGTTTTGTCATCTGGTACTTCAAAAAGCAAAAGAAGAATGCTTTAAACAATCCAGGTTCAAACAACCGTAGTCAAAATAATGAAATACAACTATCACCATCCACAACTCGTGGTGATGATGCCAGTATCATTTCAACCACAACCAATGAGACTCAAAATCCTTTCAAGGAAACCTCAAGAACTGTGTTATAAGATCTTTCAGCTCGTTGATATGTCCAATCCTCAAAACCTATCCTTCTTGCTTCATTCATTAGTTATATGTATCTTGTTCAAATGGCCAATATTTCATTAGTACTTCGTTTATTTAAAAGTGGAAAAAAGCATTCTACTTTCTTGGTGTTGGGATTTCCCCTTCCCTTTCAAATTAAACTATTCACTTTTTAACGTAATTTAGGCTTTATTAATACTCAATATTTGTAGTAACTCGAATCATAAAGTTTCATTAAAGGTTTTGACACATAATATTCAACAAGTGTTAGTGTAACTCGAATCATAAAGTTTCATTAAAGGTTTTGACACATAATATTCAACAAGTGTTAGTGCAAAAAAAAAGGTCGTACCCGGATTCGAACCGGGGTTATCCGGATCAAAACCGAAGGTGATAACCACTACACTATACAACCGAAATTCATCTTTGAAATATATTCCCCTTTTAGATACTAAATATTGGTTCAAATCACTGAAACGAAAATGGTTGCGCCAGAGATTTGACACAAAAGTCCACTAAGTAATATCAAACACATAAAAGGTTTGGTAATATAAGAATCTTTATTCTAGTAAATCCACAGAAGGAAATAGAACTAGTTTTGATCTGACTAAATTTTAAGATGAGTTTTACGAACTGGAAAACACTAAAAATGGATAGAGTGCAGAGGAACTGAAAAGTACTTCTAAAGACAACTGTCGAAACCGCAGAAAGATGAAATTATAAAATCTCAAAATGAAGTCAAGGAAGGTGTTCTATAACTACATAACTTACATATCATTTTTTCTTCTCATAGCACCAGATTCTTGTTGTATACTCTCTAATCTGTTTTTCAATTTCCTTCGTGGAGTGAGCGGAAAGGCATATGATATTTGAATGACTTATATGGCCTTCAAATAGCTGTCTTTTAAGATGTAGAACTTGATCCTCTTACACAGCCCACACTTTTGGCCCTTTGCATCTACACAACCTGGAAAATCTGTAAGCAAGTGTTCCTTAAATTTCTTTTCCAACACTTTGACATTAAACACCGTACAAATTATGCATGTTTAGGCTTTAAATCCCCGAAAGCTTATGGCCCCTTGGCTAGGAAGAATATGCACTATTTGAAGCCCGTTCCTTTAACTTCTGGTAATACCCAATTCAGAATTATTTCATCCAAAAGAAACGTGCAGCATAAGATACACTTTAGTTAAAACAAGCTTTATATCGCATGTGGAATGAGAACTTGTAAACTGAAATAACCCACGGACATTTCAATCGGTGTTCTTTTTTTTCTTTCAGATTCTAGTACACTGTTTTAAATTTTATGCCAACTCATTAATACGCAGTAGAACGGTTATTTATTCCATGCTAATTTTTTCTAGACATTTAAGTAATTTTTTATCACACATTAATTTTTAGTGTAAATATATATTTATTAAAAAAAGTTACACATAATTTGTAAAGTTTTCAACAACTACTCACACAGTTGCTTCTTCTATCCAAGTGTGCAATTTAAAAAGATATGGTACCCGATGTTTTGGGCAGCTGCTATTTTGGCAACACGCTTTTAATACCTGGAAAGAATGCCATCAATCCGTGTTTATTTGAGCTTTTCATATCATCACAAGCTATAATATTAATAGTCTTTGGGTCCTATCAATTATACTATACATTGACTGCAAAATCATTTGGTAGAATCCATTACAAAAAGTTGAGTAAGAGTGCTATTTTCAGACTGTTTAGTATCTTGTTACACGGTGTACTACTATTCGATTTAGAAAGGGGTTATTTCTTAGTAAATTCACTCTCGGTACTATTAATTGCATTGCCTTTATCATTCTTAGACCCATTTAAAAAACCTGTACCCAGTGGCTCGTTAATATTCTACTTTTTACTAAGTTCAATAGTCGGTGCCTTTGCATTAATTCAAACAGTCTTCACTGAATACAAAGTTGCTCAAAATGATATTTCACTATACTTTTCGTTCATAAATGGGATTTCTTTATTTATCTCATTGAACAACTACTACACACCAACTTTAGAAGTAATCAAATTTTACCTAGAGCTAGGCACAGTACAAGCAAATGTATTACAGCAATTAACATTCACCTGGATGAATCATTTGATAGAAAAGGGGTATAGAAACCAAAGAATTACAGATGAAGATATTCCAACTCCACCAGCAGTTCTAGATACAAGATCTGGTTATGATTTGTTGAAGAAAGTTTGGGATCAACAAAAGAAAAAATCTCTCTTTTTTGCCTTGGTTAGAGTTTTTGGTTTGACTGTCATCGTTGCTGTCTTCTATGAGGTTTTGGACGACATCTTAGCATTTGTTCAACCTCAATTGTTGAGACTTTTAATTAAATTCTTTGGTAATGATCAACCAATAATAGTTGGATTTTTAATAGCTTTAGGTCTATTTGGTGTCTCTATCGTACAAACAGCCTTATACAACAAGTACTTCATTTCAATTTATGAAGCAAGTTTAGGTACAAAGGCCTCTTTAATGACTTTGGTCTATCATAAAGCTTTAACTCTTTCCCCAGAATCTAAAAAAAACCGCTCAAGTGGTGATATAATTAACATGATGTCTGTAGATGTTGGAAGAATTCAAGATTTATCTAATCAATTCCAAATGATGGTTTCAGCTCCAATCAAATTAGTTTTATGTTTGTTGTCACTTTATTCTTTACTAGGGAAATCTGCGCTCGCTGGTATTGTGACCATGGCAATCATGATCCCTACAACCACCTTGCTCTCCAAAAAGTTGAAAGGAATGTTTAAGACCCAAATGAAGTACAAAGATGCTAGAACTCGTGCCACATCTGAAATGCTTACAGGTATTAAAAGTATTAAGCTTTATGCAATTGAATCTGCCATCTTGGAGAAATTAAACCACATTAGAAATGACTTGGAATTGGAAAACATGAAGAGAACAGGATATTTGCTTGCCATATCGAACTTTGCTTGGTTTTGTGTGCCATTTTTTGTTTCATGTTCAAGTTTTGCCGTGTTTGCCTTAACATCTGACAAACCATTGACACCAGATCTTGTGTTTCCAGCATTGGCTCTGTTTGATATATTATCAGAGCCCCTTTATGCCATTCCAGTAATAATAACGGCATTACTGGAAACCTCCGTTGCATTTGGAAGAATTACCAAGTTTCTTCTCTCTGACGAAATAGATCCGGACTTGATTGAACATTATGATAAAATCACTCAAACTGGAAAGGCTTCCGTTGAAGTCAAGAATGCCAATTTCTTGTGGGAGAGTATTAAGGGTAAGACAGAAAAAACTTATGATGAGGAAAGAACCATTTCAAAACCTTCCACTGCTTTAGTAATTGAAAATTTTAGTGCTAATAAGGCTGAACTGACTTGTATAGTTGGAAGAGTAGGTTCAGGTAAATCAACATTCTTGCAATCGATTCTAGGCTACCTTCCATGTATTGGAATAGATGGCCAATCTCCAAGCATAAAGATTCATGGATCTGTTGCCTACTGTTCACAAGTTCCCTGGATTATGAATGCAAGCGTCAAAGAAAACATCTTGTTTGGTCATAAATTTGATCCAGAGTTTTATCAAAAGACTTTGGAAGCATGTCAATTGTTAGCTGATATTGATGTTTTACCTGATGGTGATTCTACTCAAGTAGGTGAAAAGGGTATCTCTTTGTCTGGTGGGCAAAAGGCAAGACTTGGTTTGGCAAGAGCTGTTTATTCAAGATCTGACATTTACCTATTGGATGATGTCCTATCTGCAGTTGATGCCCATGTGGGTAAGAGAATCATAACTGAGGTCTTGGAGGGGTTATTATCTACTAAAACTGTCATATTAGCAACGAATTCAATTTCAGTTCTGCATTCAGCTGATTACCTCGTGTTGTTGGAAAACGGTAAAATTGCAGAAACAGGAACGAAAGATGTCTTTGTTGAAGGTACAAAGTTGTTCACTTTAATTAAAGAGTTTGGATCTTCTTCATCTGGTAAACTTGATAATGAAGCTGATGAAGAGAATTTAGATCGGATAGTCGAAATGCCTGATGAAGAGAATTTAGATGAGATAGTTGAATTGCCAACCAGTAATGAAAGACGAGTGAGTACTTTAAGTACTAACACCTTAAGAAGGGCTAGTATGGCCTCTTTCAAAAAGGTTTCAATTATCGATAAGTCCAAAAGAACTGCACAAATTGAGGAAAAGTCTGCTGTCGGTAAGGTCAACTTCAATGTTTATAAGGAATATGCCAAAGCCTGTTCAATTCCAGGGGTTGTTTCTGTTTTCGTGCTGTTAATGCTAACTTCAGGTTTTTCTATTGCTGGTAATTACTGGTTGAAACAATGGTCTGAGAGTAATGAGAAGAATGGGTCGAATAGCAATCCCTACATGTATATAGGAGGTTATGCCTTCTTTGGTATTGGTTCAGGTATCTTCACCTTAATTAGAACAATCGTTTTGATGGTTTATTGTGCCTTACGAGGATCAAGAGTCTTGCATGAAAGAATGGTGAGATCTGTGATACGATCTCCTATGTCTTTCTTTGAGACAACACCAATTGGAAGAATCATTAACAGATTTTCTGGTGATATTAGTAAGATTGATGAAACTTTACCAAGAGTGTTTGCATTATTCTTTGGTTCTATTATCAAGACAGTTTTCACTTTAGGTTTCATTGGTGCAACGTTACCAATATTCTTATTGATCGTTGGAGTATTATCAGTCCTGTATGTTTATTATCAGAGGTACTACATCGCAACTTCAAGAGATTTGAAGAGAATTACCAATATTTCTAAGAGTCCAATATTCTCTCATTTGCAAGAATCAATTGCAGGGTTTGAGACCATTAGAGCTTATAGACAAGAAGATCGTTTCCATTTTTTACATTTTATGAATTTAGATTTCAATTTGAAAAGTTTGTACTTGTCAAGATCTATTAACAGATGGCTATCAGTCAGATTACAATTTATTGGTTCCATAATCATATTCAGTGCTGCATCTCTAACTATTATGAGCAACTTAAGTGCTGGTATGGCTGGTTTAGTTATCAGTTATGCCTTAAACGTCACATCTTCTTTAAGTTGGATTGTCAGAATGACAGTGGAAGTTGAATTGAACTCAGTCTCCGTTGAAAGAATAGTTGAGTACTGTGATTTGAAACCAGAAGCCGCTGAAGTTACTGAGGTCACACCTCCAGCTGAATGGCCTTCAAATGGTAGTGTGAAATTTGATCACTATTCAACGAGGTACAGAGAAAATTTAGATTTGGTGCTAAATGACGTCTCATTAGACATTAAGCCACAAGAGAAAATTGGTATCGTTGGTAGAACTGGTGCCGGTAAAAGTACTTTAACCTTGGCCATATTCAGATTAATTGAGCCCGTTTCTGGTAGAATCCATATAGATGGCATAAACACCTCCACTTTAGGTCTACGAGATCTAAGAGGTAATTTGGCCATTATTCCTCAAGATTCACAGGCCTTTGAAGGTACTATCAGACAAAACTTAGACCCACTGGACTTAAGTAGCGATGAAGAGCTTTGGAGAGCTTTAGAACTAGCTCATATGAAAAATTTTATACAAACTTTGTCCGCGAATAGTGATGGTCCTGAGGAGACAGGTTTGAGTGCAAAATTATCAGAGGGTGGATCTAATCTGTCCGTTGGACAAAGACAACTTCTGTGCTTGGCCAGAGCTCTGTTGAATCCATCCAAGGTGTTGATTTTGGATGAAGCTACTGCATCCGTTGATGTTGAAACAGATAGAATCGTTCAAGAGACTATTCGTAAGGCATTCAGTGATAGAACAATTTTAACCATTGCCCACAGAATTGATACTGTCTTAGATTCCGATAGAATTGTTGTTCTTGAACGAGGTCAAGTCAAAGAGTTTGACTCTCCTCAAAATTTGCTAAAAGATAAAGGTAGTTTGTTTCATCACTTGTGTGTTCAAGGAGGTTATGTTACTGATGCATGAGACAGTATTTTAACTATTGTTACTATTTCATCACATATACAAGATAGTTAGATCTACAGTGATAGTTTAATCAAAAAGTAATATTGAAGTAAGCTAGTTGTAGTTTCACAAAATGAATTCAGCCCAACTCATAGGCAGCCACACCTAATGCCTTTCTTCTTTGATCCTCTCTTTTGTCATCTCTTCTAGACAAGTAATAGGAGGCAATAGTTAAAACAAAACCTAATGCAGTCAAACAGGCAGTATAAATATGACCAATAAGGAAATTTGGAGCTACTGCTTGATCGAATGTAAAAATAGGAATCCAAGAACCCGTGACATAAGGTAGCGTATTTGTACAAACAACAACAAAATTTCTCTTCATGTCATCAAATGCCAACATTCTATTGATCCAGGAGAAGATTAAAGGTTGTCCAACAGCTAGTGGAATACCAATACCAAAATATGCAAACCAATGTAGACCGATAGGAATATCCCAAACTGCTAAAACTATACAGCTGAAACTGACCATCAAGAACATCCATGACAAGAAGATAGCATTCAATTTACCTCTGTAGTAATCATTGACATAGGCAACAACGACAGCAAGACCAATACCACCACCAGAAATTGCAGTTGGATAGATATTATACTCATAAGATGACAGCTTTAAATCAGTTTTCATCCAAATTTGGAAACCTTGTGACGAAATTGGAGTATAAGAGTTGTTGAAGGTTAAGAATAGGAGAGGCAAAATCCAAATATGCCATGTATTGAAAAATGACTTAACTTTTTTGATAGTATAAGGTTCTCTTGTGTTCAATTGGGCACCAATTCTTCTTCTTCTTTCAAGTGCAACTTTTTTATCAGTTTCGTTGAAGTAGAAGGCATTGGTAGTGGATGGTGTATTTGGATCAGTGAATAAAGTATAAATGGCAATTGGAACGGAGATGGCACCATCAATCAAAAACATATATTGAAATGGTTTCAAAGAGTTCCCATGAGCCCATGAAGAATCTAAGATGGCTTGTTGTAACGGACCTGCAATTAAACCAGCAGCTGTACCAGCACAAGCAAAAAAAGTGGATCTTTTAGTAAGTTCCTTTCTTGAATACCAGGACCCAATCAAGTACTCTAAACCAGGAAAATATCCAGACTCTAAGAAACCAATCAAGAAACGAACTGCATAGACACCTTTCAAATCTTTAGGTAACACCATTAAAAATGTTAAGACAGCCCAACTCATTTCCAAACCTGCCAAGTAGTAACGAGCAGATATTCTATGCAAGATCAAATTTGATGGGATTTGACCAATTGCGTATCCAACTGTCCATAAAGTTTGAACATAGTTATACTCGTTAGCATTCATGTCATAAAATTCTTTCATACCATTAACATAAGCGACCCCAATGTTATTTTGATTCAAATTCTTTAAAAAATAACCAAGACAAGCAGAAGACAACAAAAAGAAATCTAATTTAAGTAAAAACTTCTTTTCTAAAGGATGCTTATCAGCAGAATCCCATAAGAACAATTGAGTCTTGAACCACCATGAATTTCTTCTTTTAATCTCCTCAGGAGTTAAATCGATATCCAGGTCGATGTACTTCTCATCATCATCATGTAAGACAATATCACCAACTTTTAGGGCATGTTTGTTCTCAATAGATGAATCTACTGACTTAACCTCATGTTCAGATGCTTGTTTTTCGTTGAAAAGTGTAGTCATCTTAAATCTGAAGCTATAGAGTCAATCCGAATTAAAAACATAAAGACGTTCTTTCAAATAAGAGAACTAACAATATAAGTATAGAATCTTGCATCTATATATATATAGTTTCTTTGAAGAAACCTTAGAAAACAGTGGCATCTCTAAGAAGAGTCGATCTCGTGATTTACAAATTGATAAAAAGTTAGGAAGATACAACACAAAATGCAAAGTCTGAGCCAAATGCCAAAATTCGTTCTATAGATTGGCTGCTTTTTTTAACAGGTATAATCCAAATCTTAGAAAATGAACTGTGGATTTATCCGTGAGTCTGAACAAGACTGTTGATAAAATCAGCTTTAAATCATTCCACCTTCCAATTGAAGAAAATAAAGCGGACTTTTACAAGCCACTCTTTGACACATAAATTGCTGGTAAAAAAGGACCCTGACAAATCCTAAATTGTTCTTTTTGATCTTCCAACAATTGGACCCTTGGCTGTATACATTAACTGTCAATATAATCACTAGTCCTTTTCAAAGCATAGTAAGAGCTTTGAAAAGTTGTTTTAAAAGAGCGAGTTAAACCCTCTCACTATTTGAAAGAAGATGGAGATGGAAAAGGATATATTTCCACTTTCAGAAACTTTTTAAAAATGCTTGGTCTTTTCTAAAAAAAAAAACTTTATCAAAAAAAGCTTGACTATGGCTTTTCTTTTTTACATAATTTTAAACAACCGGAATATTCCAAGATCTTTCTGCTTATCATGAATCGTAACAAATGCACAACATGTCACCGTCGTGTGTCAATTCTTAAGCGAAAACAGAATTTACACACTTGGTTGTTAATCTCTTGGTGTTTCAAAAAACAGCCAACGCACATGTTAGGCGCTCTAATATTTTTTAATTTGACTGCTTTTTATGCAAGCGGGCTTTAACCTCAAAATGAAAATTCTACTGAAGAAGATTTTCCACTTTTCTTTACTACGAGCATCTGGGTTTATAGAATATATTATTGATAGTCGTCACAACTTTGAACGATTTGACCGCTTTGTCCATTTAAAGGCAAAGTCTCCAACCAGTGGGAACATACCGCCTGTAACTTTTGCCTCAGCACTGCTGGCAACACCTTTTACCACTCTTTGAGCAATTCCTTGAGTGATTACTGCAACTCTATATAAACCGAAAACAACACCAACGTCCCAGAGCGCGCTCGGATCCCAATCAGGCGATTGAACCTTTACATATGACTTTAACACATTATCAACCAAGTCATTGTTCTGTTCAATATCAAACTTGGCAAAGAATTTGTTTAGTTCAGAGGGCATCACAAATGGCTGCAATACGTTAGATAAGTCAAACAATGGATGTCCATTGGTACAAAGCTCCCAGTCAAGAACTGCTATGATTTTAGGTTCTGTTGGATGAAAGACAAAGTTATCAATTTTGAAATCACCATGTATTAACGTTGGTGTTTTAGGATCTTGAGGTGCATTTTCCAATAGCCAACTTGAAATCTCTTGGAAATGTGGAATCTCTTTGACATCTTTTGATTGTAATTGTTGTATCTTTGAAAGAGATTTTATCTGTCTTTGGAAATAGTTCGATGATGTACTGGTCTTGGGTTTTTTAAAAAATTTGACTGGTAGTTGATCGAAGAGTTCATTTGAAGGTGTTGAATGAATAGCCGATGCTGTATGAACAACAGAATCCCAAAGCTTGGCTTTTTCCTCATCTGATTTGATTGAACTGAATGAAGGTTCATGGAAAATTCGACCTTTGACAAATTCCATCACATAAAAAACCGCTCCAATATGGGTTTCATCCTCACATAGTAAAAATACATCAGCAATTGGTACATGTTTTTTTCCATCTTTTCTACTTGTATTGATATTTTTGATGGCCGCAAGCATATAAAACTCACGTTCAATAGCATGAGCTGTTTTAGAAATCAAATTTTTATTAGCTGTTGGCTTCTTACGAAGTACTGCCTTTTTCCCTCTGGAATCAGTAAGTAAGAAAGTTGGATTCGATTGGCCAAATTTAAATTGCTCAACAATAATAGGCGAAACTAAAGGGGACCAATTTGCCTGAGGACCAAGAGTCACGTCAGATGGAACGGAATTTTGGTCAAAAAACTTATTGAGATTATCAACATCAATCTCAGACCTAGTTTGATTGACAAATTTGTTAGTATGTAGAACAGGGCAAAAACGTTGTTTCTCCGATGAGTGAATTATACCTACCTAATTGGACCAATGTCGCTTTCAGAGTCAACAACTTTCGCTTTACCCATTGCACTTGCGTATCGTGTAAGGACCTAAGTAAAATAGACCTTAATAAAAAAAGAATATCATTCTTTGATTGCCCTTGCAATTCCCATTTCATTTATACAAATTTATAGTGGTGAGGTTCAAAACTTTCAAGCTCGGTAACTTTTATTCTTTCCCCAGATAAATTAATTTGCGGTAAATATCTAATTTTTTTACATTTAACCGGATTTGTGGGGTGTGGGACTAAAACCAGATTACAAATGACAGATTACAGATTAACCCAATTATAACCCAAATACATTAGCTGTATAAGCATTGAGGTTACAAATCTTTTTATTACAACTTGTTATCTCATTGTTCAACTTTGAGATGGCTGAAAGATTAAAATTTAAAGTCGCTAGTTGCTATGTTAGCCCATCAAAATCTACGGCTTGATATTTAAGGGTTTATCTGTAGTCACCAAACAAGCTGACACATGATTCTTTGATGTAGTGTTGTTAGCTATAGAAAATCTGCCAAAATAAACAACTCAAGATTATTCATCCACATGATCATGTCAAGAAACTGAAATGTGCAGCAACACCAATGGCTTGTTTGTTTCTAGTGTACCTCTGCCCCTACATGTTAAATTCTTGAAATCTTAAACTGGCATAAATAATAGGAGTTTCCCAGAAAAATAGCTCATTCGGCTGATTATAAATAATGGGCTCCCCTACTTTAAAGTCAACAATGGTTCATAGAACATAAGATCTGATACATTAAATATGTCTACACAGAAATTGGATAGTAATATAAGGAGAAGATTAAATTCAAAATTTGTAACAAAAAAACATAACGGGAAGATTAATAGAAAATAACAAAAGGGAACAATAAAGGAACAAAAAAAAAAAATTAAATTATGGGAAATAAATGAATCTGAAATCAATCTTTCAAAAAGTAATCAGACAAGAAAACGTTGTCGTCATCAGAGGATTCATCTTGGAATTCATTAGAGTCTTTAGGTATTGCAGATGTATGTGATGTCTTTGAACTCGAAGTAGAGCTTGTGTTTGAGTTTGACCTTTTTTGTATTTTCATTAGATCAAATTCTAATTTTTTCGCAACCTGGTCATTTTCAATCCTTACTGGTTGCTTGTTAGTTCTAATTTTTGATTTTTGAACACTACTTGATGTACTGCTTGGAATACTGCTCATCTCTTCTCTTGATAACCCACCGGGACATATTTGTCTCTGTCTATGCTTGAATAAGGCATCTTGTCTGGAGAATTTCTTCCCACAGGCACATTGAAATGCAAACTCTTCATGAGTCTTTTTATGCCTTCTTAGATCATGCTGCCTAACAAAGGCTTTCCCACAACCGGCATAGTCACATAAGAATGGACGATCGCTTAAATGGGTTTGAACGTGAGATCTCACGTTAAACCTTCTTGTAAATAGCTTCCCACATCCATTAAAATTACAAATGAACGTCTTGTCTTCTCTTGGACCTGTCACCCATTGATCAATTTCACCAGGAGCCAAAGTAGAAGCTTTGTAATGAGGCTTCTTCTTCATAGATGGTAAGTTGTCATCACCTAATATTACAGGGGTCCATGACAACTCATTCTTTAGTGGTGAGCTTCCAAATCTAGCTTGTGATTTCAAAGTTGGAGATGGAGTTTTAGGCCCATCAGAAAATTCGGATTCTGAACTATCATTATTATGAATGTGATAATTTGGTGGATTTAGCTGTGTGCTTGGGCGAGGAGGGAAACTCAAACCCAATCCAACAGGCGAAGATTGGATGAATTGTCCATTTCTTTGATTCACCATCTTTGGTGGCTTGATCGGCTGGTGAGTGTGTGGAATAGTTGATTTAGTTGGTGATGGCATTATCTGAGGTTCTGGGGTTGTTTCTTCAGATGTAATATCAGAGCTTTCGACAGCTTTTTCTCTTTGTTTCTGAGATGGAATTTGAATAGGCATTGATGATCGTGGTTGAGAAGAATAGTAAGCATTCTGCTGTTGAGGCTGAAGGTGAACTTGAGTTTGAGGATGATGGTGATATTGATCCTGGCGCTGTGCAGGTTGCGAATCAAACACTTGTTGTCTACTATCTTGAGACTGAGATAGATTATTGAAGTCATAATTCAAAAACTTTTGCATGTCAACTCCTTCAGAGTTTTGTATCATGTTAGTCAGCTTCTGAAGATATGCAACTGGAACCTGTACCGTTTTTTGAGAGTCATGTAACTGTTGGGACGAAAGCGGTTGAACACGAGCTTGTGAATGAGCTGTGAATTGTGGCTGTGGAGGTGGTGGAAACTTGTAAGCTCCCGGTGCCTTATTTGTTACGATATAGTCTTCACTTGGCCCCCTTTGTGGCTGAATAGGATGCTGCTGTTGCACAGGGAGCTGGGATTGTTGTTGAGGTTGAGATAT
Organism: Taiozyma peoriensis; assembly: GCA_030574875.1. Lineage (NCBI taxonomy): Eukaryota > Fungi > Ascomycota > Saccharomycetes > Phaffomycetales > Wickerhamomycetaceae > Taiozyma > Taiozyma peoriensis. The sequence goes on from JAJMFM010000094.1 coordinate 23,193, forward strand.
TGAAATTATTGGCTGTGGTTGATGCTGATGCTGTTCCTGAGATGACATAGGAGGAGGAGCCGAATCTCTTAGTTGCTGCTGCATTGAGGTATACTGGTAATAGGAATTGTTCTCAGCCATTTTCAGTTCTTGAGCAGACTGAAATAAGAATGGTTCCTGATGTGCATGTTGCAAATCAGTCTCTGTATATATCTGACTTGGAGGCATAGGAGCTGATTCTTGGGCATAACCAGGTATAGATAATGTTTTTGTATGGCCTGCAAAACCAAAGATGGCGGTTCCACTCGGATTCTTTTTATGTGATCTATAAGATGATGTATTGTTTCTAGTATGCGTTGTGGTAGAAGGTTCACCGACTGGGATGTCAAGATCCTGTAGAGAAGTCAAGGCTTGACTCAATATGTCATCGACTTCATTGTAGTTATCAAGGAAAGGGTCAAAATCTTCATGTGGCAAAGGAATAGAGCGATCATCGTTAGATGTTTTAGAGTAATCAACATAAAGACCCGATAATGATGGCTTTGAATGATGAGCTGATTCGTTTAACCAACCTTCCTCAAATGTATTCATGTTATTTTAGATTGATGGCAAAATAAAAAGTTATTGACTTTTGAACTAATTTGGAATTTGTGTTTTGAGTATCTTTTACTTGCTAGGTCCAGCCTTGAAGTGTATATTCTCCTATCCGGTAGGTAGAATAGTCTTTCACAAGAGTTCAAATGGAAAAGAGTCGTCTATAAATAATAGAGACTTCTAACAGATCTTTAAAGGTTATTGTAAGATTATCAAAAAAAAGCGAAAAGCTGTAAAATTTGCTGTAGTACAAAGTGCTTTGGTGAAGTTAACTTCTGTAAGACTCTGTAGATGCTTTAAGCAATGGATTAGACTTGATGAATGAAGAATCAATGAAAATTTGATCTAGGTTAAAGGAGTTGGTTAATGATTAGGTTCGAAAAAAGTTCAGTGTTGATGATAAAATTTTCCTATGGAGAGAGAAATAATCATAAATTTCAAGTTATAACCATCCCAGCTCAATTGGGGCCCCCTCATATACCATAACTACGGATAGTAAGGATGCTTGTTCTTACAGAGTTGTACGTAGAAAGTAGTGAAAAATATTATAAATTCAACCCATAATTACCCGATTCGGAAAAAGGTAAACAATGCTAATTAATGCTACATAGTGCATAATTTCCAAATCGGGAAATAACATGAAGTAAATAACATAAGACCACAGTTCAGAAATGGTTATGAGCTTTATCCAAGTTCACGTTGTACGTTGTCTCAAAGATGTATCATTCGATTTTCATTAAAGTGTGCGGGAATAAGTTGATGCCATTTTAATACCTTTTTGACTTATTGATAATAATAAATAACGATCATGATCTAAGTCGTTTACTGACATAATTTTCATTGGAAATCTTTTTTTATGACAACTGTTTTTAACTTCCTCTTCACAATCTACCTACAATCTTACAAAAGGATGAACTCAAATTGAAGATCGATAGAATTATAGAATTAGACTGTTGTAGATACAAAGTAAAGCAAAAATGATAAGCGTAATTTCATGCTTTTGGAGTATTATACAATTTTATAATCTCCAATCTTGAAGCTCTTTCTCGAGGTTCCATCAGCCATTTTAACCGAATCAAACTTGAACGTCAAATCGTCATTTATTTCAATGATTTCAACCACTTTATTCAAATCTTGTAGCATACTATCTGATATGTTAGATTGTGTTTCAATAGTCTCAGCTATTGAAACATGAAGATGATCGATAGAAACCTCTCCGGCACCCAAGACTTTTGTTCCATTTGATTCCTTTTCAATCTCAGATAGAGCGTCATTGATAGTGTTTAATAGTGGTTCAACTCTATCTCTTGAATTCTTTGAAAGTCCTAATACGGCAAAGATCTTAGAGCGATCGTTGTTTGGTAGAAATGATAACTTGTCAAACGTTATCAAATTTGTACTTGAGTCTTTTAATCTAATATTAGAAAATTTAGACGTTAGCTTTGATTTGAAGCTATCTTTCATATGCCTCGTTAGTAGTATGGAGGCAGTCAACGAGACATGAAGTGGACCAACCGCAGAATCAATGATACTAGATTTGTATAGTGGTTTAAATTGTGGTATCTTATGCTGTTTGAACTGAGGTGATAATTTAACAATCATTTCAATGTTAGCGAAGATCTCCGATAATATACCTAATTGGTGCATATTAGGTATAAATTCTATAGAGCAGTAAGAGTTGAAAAGCCCTGATGGGACGGTCAGTGTCCTTGAAAGCATTGGTTGTTGTTGGTCTTTAACTAAACTGGGAGCCTTGTGAAACTTATCTAAAATGCTATCGGGTACCTCAGGAAGTGGTTGTTTATCGTTGACTAAGGTTGTACTTATATTTGTTGTATGATGATATTCGTCCTCTGTCTCTGATGTATCACTATCGTAATCTTGAATTGTATTCATGCCAGATATTGCGCATAGATTGATAATGCCGATGATGAAGAGGAAGAGAAAAGACTGTGCTGAAGATATTACGTGAAACAGTTCAATGAACCGAGATGAAAGAATATCAAAGTTAAATATAGACACTAATCACAGTCTTAATGGCATATTGATGGTACATACAGATCCAACGGACAGATATATAAACCAAAACTTCAACTACAAGTGGAAAAAGACTGATCTTGGAGCTGGAAAAACACACTAAAATTGTAAGGTTAAATGATGCTGTGATAACAATTTCTAAACCAAGTTCGCGCTAAAAAAAAATATACAATTTGAAAAAGCTTATTTTCTTGTAACTTTTTTTTTCCTGATCTTGATGTGTATTAAATGGGAAATTCTATATATATATATATATATATATATAACTATATAGTATAGTGTAAAACATCTTCCCATGTTTTTAAATAATAGCGTGATAATTCTTAATACTTCAATTTACCCTTAAGCAACTAAAATCAACCTTATAGAATTTTCAAGCTTTGGATTTTTCTAACGGAAACCACAGTAACGAAATTAGCGATTGATTTGGCCCACATTGAATAGGCCAATGAAAGTGCTGGGATTTGAAAACGGCGCCGCTAAGTTAAAAAAGAAAAAAAATTTATAGGAAAAGTGGAGAAGTTCCGAGGGCTTTTTTAACACCGTACTCTTGAAGTGCCCGGGGCTGGCCTAGTTTTTCAATTACTATATTCCTAGCTTATTGACTGCAAAATACACAAGTACTTAGAAGCTATTTATCAGCTAATGAAAAAGATTCAACATCAACAGTAAAGGCAGTACACTTTAGCACTCATTTCCAGCAGTTGAGAGTCCTATATTGTATTGTCTCGATAAATTTAGATAAGAGTACGTCGGATATTTGTGTTTTTTTGGCCTCGTAATTAGGTTAATGCGTAGCGAGCGCCCAGGCATTAGCTTTTCCCTTAAGTCTCCGGTTTTTTTTTTAGTCTCCATCGCAAAATTCACATCTAAAAGGACAAAAACTTTTAATTCAACTATATAATCATAATTCATCTTTTTTTTTTTTGCCTTCTTGTAGCAAGATCTTTAATTAACGACAACTTGAATAGACAACAAGAGTAGCTGCTTTATTTATAAGCCTATCTTACGACTACTTTCAAGACTTAGACCTTATTACGTTTCCCATTGTTTTTGCTTAACTTCTTATTGTTCAAGAGTTGCTTTTATTGAAGAATTTCAAACACAAATCGTAATTGATAGATAATAGTCATAAAAATACACACATAAATCATGCTTGCCTCAAGAAATTTACGTGTTCTCTCCAAGAGAATACCTACTGTTGTATCAACAACATCAAGATCGATCTCCATCTTATCTACCAAAACATCAACTGCATCTTCATCTATCATTAGATCATCACCATTTTTAAAAACTGTCCCATCATCTCAACCAAGATTTCAACAACAATTTGTTCGTTTGAACTCAACTGTTGTTAAAGTTCCAGAATTTGCTGAATCTTTAACTGAAGGTACTTTAAAAGAGTTCACCGTTGCTGTTGGTGATTTTGTTGAAACAGATCAAATCATTGCTACTATTGAAACTGATAAGATTGATGTTGAAGTTAATGCTCCATTCTCAGGTACCATTGAAGAATTTTTATTTGAAGCTGACGATACTGTTGAAGTTGGTCAAGATTTGTTAAAGATAAAACAAGGTGATGCTCCAGCTGAAGGTGCTTCCAAACCTAAAGAAGAATCAACTGAAAAAAAATCTGAAGAATCAACCTCATTACCAAAAGGTGAAGCACCAACCACTGAAGCTCCAACCAAACAACCAACCGAAGAAGCTCCAAAGAAAGAAGCACCAAAAAAAGCCGAAGCACCAAAGAAACAAGCACCAAAAGCTGATGAATCTAAACCAGCTCCTACATCATCTGCCACTCCATTTGCCAGAACTGAAAGCCGTGTTAAAATGAACCGTATGCGTCAAAGAATTGCTGAAAGATTAAAGGAATCCCAAAACACTGCTGCATCACTAACTACTTTCAACGAAGTTGACATGTCCTCATTATTAGAATTAAGAAAATTATACAAGGATGAGATTATAAAGAAAAAGGATATCAAATTTGGTTTTATGGGTTTGTTTGCCAAAGCTGCCACTTTAGCCATTAAAGATCTTCCTGCTGTTAACGGTGCCATCGAAGATGACCAATTAGTTTACAGAGATTATGTTGATATTTCAATTGCTGTTGCCACTCCAAAAGGTTTAGTAACTCCAGTTGTTAGAAACTCTGAATCTTTATCAGTCTTGGAAATTGAACAAGAAATTTCAAACTTGGGTAAAAAAGCTCGTGATGGTAAATTGACATTAGAAGACATGGCTGGTGGTACTTTCACAATTTCTAATGGTGGTGTCTTTGGTTCATTATATGGTACTCCAATTATAAACTTACCTCAAACTGCTGTCTTAGGGTTACATGGTGTTAAAGAAAGAGCCGTAGTTGTTAACGGTCAAGTTGTTTCCAGACCAATGATGTACCTAGCTTTGACTTATGACCATAGAATGTTAGATGGTAGAGAAGCTGTTACATTCCTAAAGACTGTTAAAGAGTTGATTGAAGATCCAAGAAAGATGTTGTTATTTTAGGTTTAATTTAGTTGAAGATATATGTGTTCTCATCATGCCTATATATATATATTCTATTTATACAAGATAAATAAAAGAAGATGTATTCGTAGTATAAAGAGACACTTCTTTTGAATGCTAATCATGATAAACTCACCAACTTAAAGATCAAAATATTTTACGTTCAAATACTTAAGATCCTCAGTATCCGTTAAAACTTTTTCATCCCATAATTTCAACTGTATTAAATCAGCCCAGAAAACTTCCAATTTTTCCTTTGCATACTTCAAATATTCAAATGAGTCAACGTCACCACCAGCTTCTATATCAGCATCTTCTGGAGCATCATCGCTGTTCTCATCATCATCATCTACAACAACCTTGTACTGTTCACCATTTGGACCTTTTTCAATAATTGGAACATCAGATGGAGATACAGTTGGACCATTTTGTAGAATAGCCCATAGAGACCACATTATATGTACAGCAGGACGCCAGTCAATTGTTTCGTTAAATAATTTTTTGGCTTCCTTTTCTAGTCTATCAAACTTCTTGTTAGGAGTAGTTGTTGATGATGATGTAATAGTAGTAGTAGTACTAGATGAACTAGTTGGATTTGCCGATGTCAAATTTGGTGTTGCATCAATTGCATCTGGATTTCTGAAAAGTACGTATGAATAGTTGAAATTTAACTGTTCTTCTATACTTGGATAATCAGCAGGATTGATCGAGTATGATGCTGTTGGATGATGATAATCATGCATCCATTCAGCAAAATGATTTGATATGTCATATGCTGGAAGATTTGGACCAGAATATTCAAAGTCTATAACAACCAAATTTCTATCTTGTTTCTTTTCTAAAAATGTTGGTTTGATCTTTTCCGAAAGATTCTCTAATGATAAGTTTGAAAAGCTTGTCAATAGAGATGAAGTGGATGATTGTGAAGGTTGCTCTTCTTGTTGTTGTTTTTGTTGTTGTTGTTGCAGTTCAGCTTGCTTTTGTTTCTTTGAACCTGAAGTGGAAAACAATAAATTACCATATTGAGTATCATTATGACAAAACACCAAGTCTTGGCTTGGATTAGGATATTTAGCCTTTATCCAAGCTATATATTTATATACAGCCTTTTTGAACTCGTTGAAAGAAGTTTTAAACAGTTGCTTTTCAGAAACATCACCATCAAAGTGTAATTTATCATTTAATATCCATTGATCGATTTGATCCAACCAATTAATAATACTAGTCAAAACAACTGGGCCTTGTTCTCTTTCTTTACTGTTCAATGGGATACCAATATGTAACTCTTTCATTCTTCTAGCAATTCTTGCACTTGTTTTCAAATCCATTATATCCTTTTTAGTTAAAGTTATAGCATCTTCTAAATATTGTTCAACTCTACCATTGTTGAAAATACCTAACAATTTTGGACCTATATTATTTTTAGAAAGTCTAATTAAAACTTTTAACTCATAACTTCTATCTATAATAGAATCAACATTTGGACCAAAAATTCTTAAAAGTAACGATGGGAATGTAATATGATTTAATCCATGATTTTTTAAAATACTTAAAGCTGGTGCATCTACTTTGAAAATAGCATTGGTTAAAGCACCTGAAATTCTTTTAATTTGAATATCACCTGCTACTATAATAGGAAGTTTATGCCATTTTGAAATTCTTAAATTTTTAATAATATTTAATAAATCTTGTTTAAAGTACTCTTGAGGTAATGTATGATCTAAACCTGCACTTATTGTTGGAATATCATGCTCGTGATATGTAGCGCTTCTTCCTAAATCAAAATCACCACCATCATCATCTGATTTATATCCAGTAGCACCGCTTCTTCTTCTTTGATGGTGAAGATTAGATGAAGATAAAACTGTAGCACCGGACCCACTGTTATTTCTTGATAGTGTTGGCCTTAATTGAGGTGACAAGGTGGCTTGTTGTCTTGATCTTGAGTGAGATCTTGACCTGGATGAGTTGACACTACGTCTTCTTCTTTGTTCCGACATTATTGAGTCTCTTGATTGACGTTGATGTGGCAAAAGTAAAGGACTGCTCATGGTTCTAAAGCAGCAATGAATTTATAGAATGCAGCTAGTCTGCCTTTTTTTTTTTTTTTCCTGTGGACAAAATGTTTGCTTCAACTTATTTTTCCTTGCATGTGACAAAAACACAAACGATAAATAAGTTGCTGTTGTTAATTTATTCACTTTTTTGTTGATGAATTTTACTTTATGTTTTTATTGCTGAAGATTAAACTAAAAGCTAATGAGACTTGAAAAATTTTAACTAATTTAAAACAAATTTATGCTTTCTTCGAAGGTTTGTTTCTAGTTTTAAAATTTGGTTATCGGTCGCATGACTGTTTTGCAGAAGGGAAATTTTTCATCTTAATCCCCGAGAGAACTTAAAGCAGGGAAATAATTTGGGGCAGAAGAAAGATAAGAAAAAATGAGCCAAAAAATGTGATAATCTAAAAAATCTGAAATTTTGATAATAAGTCGCCGCTAAAAGAAAATAGGCTCTTTGGATCGAGAATCTTTAAAAAGTTAACTGTTTACTTTTTTTTGGCTCCCCTTTTTTGAGGCCAGCCCCTTCTTTTACCCCACATGTATCAATAAATATAGTAATAATAATAGTGATAAGATGGGTATCTATTTTTTTTAGCCTAGTTTTCCCCTTGATGTTCAAGTTATCGACTTTACACACTACACTTGAACAGTAAACACACTCTAGAAAATAAACTCAAGTATTAATCAATAGCCAAATATTAACTTGATGCCAAATTTTAAAGCTTTGTAAAAGTTTGAAACTTTTCATATTTCTTGAGTCCACTATCGGAGAGAAAAGTGTAAAATGCCTATTATTCTCTCAGTTCTATGAACGATCCTCTCAGTCATCTTTGATAACAGCTCTACAACTACAAGCAAGGTTTGAGTCAAATTTGAGGTGCACTTGTTGCACTCAAAGACAAGACTCGTCATGTGTCTCTTTTCTCGAGCCAATAACCTACATAAAATACAATCCAGGGAAGGCTGAAAAATAAAATCTCTACTAAAAGAATATGTATACAAGCTATATCACACCTCAAGTTCTCCCAAACCACATAGAAAGGATGGAATCGACTATTTTAGGTTGCTTGTTCACAATAATACTAAATTTTGTATTTCTGCCACAATTGGTATCCATAATTCAATTCGACTTCCATAAAAATACCATTCAAACAAGAAGTATAACAACACTATTAAACCTTCGTTATAAACTAATTGCAATATTGTCATTTCACAAGCCTAAACACGTTGGTAAAATCTCACAAATTTATGTATATCCAATAAAATCAGTGTCTTTTATAACAGTTTCAAAATGGCAAGTTGGTGATTATGGGTTGAAATTTGATAGACAGTACATGTTAGCATTTAAGAATAAAGAGCAGAATAATTACGAACCAATAGGTTTAAAAAATTGTCAAAGACTTGCCTTAGTTAAAATAGACTATAACCTTGATGAAAATTGGTTCAAATTCACCTATCCAACTACAGATTATGAATTTGATTATTTTAAATTACCATGTAATGTAACTCAAGAGTACATTGAAAAAAATTTGGTAATTGATAAACCTAGAGATACAAATTTATGGGGGATTAATTTTGATTCTTATGATATTGGAAAGGCTTTACCTGCAAAATTCATTAATGCAATGGGACTCAATAAATTTAATGAAGTTACTCTACTATATGCTAAAACCCCTAAAAGAGTTAAAACTTATCATCCAGATACATTGAAAGAATACAGATCAACTCAATTTCATGATTATTTCCCCTTACATATAATAGCAGAAGACTCTGTCAATGAATTAAATGCTAAGATCAGATTACAAGGAGTTGAAACAAGAAGAATTGAACCAGTTGTATTTAGACCCAATATAGTTTTCAAAAATATCTCCAAATCTTTCAACATTGACCATCTATATAAACTCAATTTGAAAACTCAAGACACAGGTAAAGTCTATAACTTTACAACTGGTAATAGATGTTCTAGATGTATTTTACCAAACACTTTACTAGAAACAGGAACTTATGATAAATCAAATATAGTTACAAAAACTTTAGCACAATATAGAAAAATCGATTACGGAAGAAGTACACATACATTTTTTGGTCATTATTTGATTCATCATGAAAAAAATTACAACATTTCAATAGGAGATGAGCTATATGAAACTGAATCTCGTATAAATATATTCAAACCTAAGCTTTGAGTTCATAACAAATATATATATATTGGACTTTTTCTATAATTAGTTATCAAGTAACCATGGAAATATTTCCTCTTCGGTAGTGGCACAAAATTTCACCCCAAAACAGGATAAAAAATGAGAAGCCCTGCGCAAGGTACAATCAAGAGAAGAAGTAAGGAGACCGACCATATTTACAATCTTAATAGGATCTTAATGGTTCACGTCTTATAATTATATTTTATATCTTGATCAAAGTTATTAGACTTCTCCACAATGTTGACCTTGATTGCTTTACTTATCATTATCATAACTCAACTTGTTTTCCTTCCACAGTTAATCAGTCTTTTAAAGCCTCAACTAAATGAAAACACATTTGTAACAAGATTGCTAGTTTCTTTGTTAAACGTCCGCTATAAGTTATATGCCATTTTAACCTTCCATAAACCTCAATTCACTGGGAGAATCCATAAGATTCACGTTCATCCTTTAAAATCATGTTCTTATTTAAGTGTACCAGAGTGGGAAATTGATCAATTTGGATTGAAACATGATAGACAGTACACACTTGCCTCTTGGAATGCAAAAGTCCAAGAGTATACACCAATAGCTTTGAAAAGATGCTCAAGATACCCTCTTGTCAAAATTGATTATAATTTGAAAGAGAATTGGTTTAAGTTTACCTACCCAACGGCTGATAATGAATCTTTTAAGTATTTCAAATTACCAATGAAGGTTTCGCAAAAATTTATTGAAGAGAATTTGATATCCAATGAGCCAAAGAATACTAACATGTGGGGGGCAAAATCGCAAAGTTACAACATTGGGAAGGCATTACCAAAAGAATTTGTTGAGGCAATGGATTTGACTAAATACGAAGGAGTTACATTACTGTACACTAGTACACCAAAGCAAGTCAAGACATATAACCCTAAGGCATTGAAAGAGCCAAGAAAGACTCAATTCCAGGACTATTTCCCACTTCATTCGCTGACTCAAGAGTCCATTGATGAGTTGAACTCCAAATTAAGAGACAATGGTGAGACAAGACAAGTTGAGCCAATTCAGTTCAGACCAAATTTGGTGATTAAAGGAATCCCAAATTGGTTAAATTCAGACGATTGGTTCAAGTTGAAGTTGAAGACCAAAAGTGATGGTAAAATACACGAGATTACAACTGGGTCTAGATGTGGTCGTTGTACGATCCCAGATAATGAGTTGAAGACCGGGACTGTTGATAAAACTCATGCTGTTACAAAGTTGTTACAAACTTATAGAAAAATCGACTATGGTAACAGTAAGACATCCTTCTTTGGCCATTATTTAATTCCTCATGATTCTGGTTATAGAATCTCCGTTGGGGATGAATTATACCTTACTGAGAGTCGTATTAACATTTACAAAGATTTGGAATAGAATCAGATATGAATTTTATGTTCTACAAACTGTAGTTACTATAAACGTCATCATCATATTGTAGTTTAAACCTGGTATAAAACACTTGAAAGATGTAAGTAGTATCTTAGATCCTTAACGTCTTTAGTTGTGTCACCTTCATCAAACTTTGCAAAACCCAAGGGACCTCTTTCACAATCTGAACAGATTATAAGTCTCTCTATGTCTTTGTCCTTCTCATGATCAAATTCTCTAGAAACACCAATGTTATCGAAATCCCAAACATCATGTATTTTTAGAAAAGACTGATTTTGTAGATTTAATGACTTTTCTTCAGCCTCCTTAGTAACTTCAGATGATGATGATGGTTTTATGTATTCTATTGAAGTGACGATTTGAATTACCTCATTTTTAGCCGTTGGTTTTATAATTCTTGCGTGGCATTTAGAGTATGGGCATCGTATGATGCTTTCACTAACATTAAAATCATCAGAGAACTCTTTGTATACAGCATTGGAGGTCATTTTGTAGAGCTATTAAGATCAGATCAAGTTAGAGAATGGGTCATAGTTAAAGTTGTTAAATAAATATATATATATATTTGATGGAATGTCTGGGTTCATAACGCGCGCCCTTTTCAAAAGAATAGTTATGAAATTATGGGTTCATCCTATTGATACAACACCAAAAAACACCAGTAAAACTACGCAAGATAAAAGTCTCTGGCAAGAGGACAGATGAAGCGGACCATGAAAAAGTCATTATGATGATTGAATCAGGCTACCGATATATAAAGTCAACTATATACTTTAATAGCACGACAACACACCAACAAATTCGTAATTAGTTGAGGGGACTAGTATCAGATTAGTTTTATGAACTGATGAGAATTAAGCCGTTTGTAACAAAAATGAAACCAGCAATCAGAAAAGAAGTATATAACTAAGACTTTCCGTGTGATCCACTCCGCATTGGCAATATCACAAAACATCTATTGTTGACCTCTTTGATTTGACTCTTGTGCCTGATGGTGAAGATGTCGTTGACTCAAATCCAATGGGAAGTTCAAAGACAGACTTCTCAGAGGTGGTAACTCATCATTGGACTTTGAAGGCCCTAGTTTTGGCGATACTGCTGGTGTTTGTAGAGGTGTAGCTTCTGGAGTCTTACCCAGCAGATTGAACTTAGCAGCAGGAGGTCCACTGTTTATACTAGTCATTCCCAACGAATGATGCAAAGCATGGTGCAAATTTGTGTAAGAGTTAGAGTTAGAGTTTGACCCCAGTGATGTGAAAGAAGGAGCCGAGTTGATTACCGGAGACGTTGGTTGTAAGAATGGAGAGTTTGGTCTTGATTTTTTGAAACGATCATGGTTGTAATGATGATCATCATCAAGATTGTCATTTAATGATGATAGGGATATATTAGATTTTGAAGTGCCTAATAAAGCACCCGAACGACCTGATGTAACTGAATTTGTCGGCGAATTTATTCTCATTGGAGTCATTCTTTGTAATGAGGATAACGAACCAAATGGGTGTGCATGATGGGCATGAGGATGGTGTAGAGTTGGTGATGTCGTGGATGAAGTGGATTTTAAAAGTGGTGGGGCTTTATAAGAGGAGTGTGATGAAGATGGATTAGTCAGTGGCGATGAATGTGATTGATTTGGAGATGTTGAAGCCACCGTTGTATTGTTTGTAGTAGGGTTGTTTATGTTATATTTGGCAGGTGGGCTATTGAAAAATGCAGTTAAAGATGGAAGAGATTTGACTTGTTGTATATTTTGCTCTTTTTCCAACTCCAAAGCAGCTGCCTTAGCCAGTACGTTAATATCAAAGACTGAGTTACTGTTAAAGTTTGGTTTGAATTCAGTAACCTTGGGTGGTGAGTTTGGTAAAGAAACTGGTATTGACTTATTGTCAGATTCTTGTTTACCCACTGAAGTTTCTTCCAATGTGATGGAAGCCTCTTCCTCTTTCCTCTCATGCTGTTCACTCTCTGAGACATCTGTATTCTTATTCTTTCTCGAGTTGTATGCTCTTCTTCTAGAGTTTGGATTGTTATGTATTCTTGAATGTCTTGTCAATTCATCAGATCTTGAAAACTTCTTAAAACAGCCAGGGAAAGTACACGAGTGTGGTTTTTCTCCGGTATGCGTTCTAATATGTCGAGTTTGATGTTCAAGTCTGTGGAAGGCCTTGTCACACATCGGACATTTGTAAGGTCTAGGTAGTTCGTTCTTATCAACGACTTTGGATGGTTGTTTCTTAGCTTTACCAGTCTTTAATGGCTGACCAGGAGCATCATCAATCATTTGGGTATCTATATCTTCTTCAGGTGGTGTTATTGAAGCAACAGCTGTCACCGTACTTACAGGCACTGATCCCATGATGCTATCTTTATCTATTGTAGTTTGTTTTTGAGTCACAGAGATTTGAATCTAGGTGATGGTGGAGAAAATAAAAGTATGGGGGGCTGACAAAAAAAATTTGTCTTTAAGATGAAAATCCTAAAATGATATGGCTATTTGTTTCAAGTTAACTCTGAGTTATAGGAGGTCTCAAGTGTGTTATGCTACCAAAGAGGACTTTATTGAAAATGGGTTTAAAATTTTATTTGCGCAGTCTTTGAATGTTGTAGTAGTGTGAAAAAAAGATATTGTCTCTAGTTGGGCCCTTGAAAACTTTGGGGAAATATCCTTTGAATGCAACCAGTGCTTTGTTTTGTGCTCAAAGTGATGAGATACTAGAAAGTTTTTCGAATGGCTGATGTTTTTGTATGATTAGTTGCACGACAATAGCAAAATAAGACGGTTCAAGGTGGTAATT
>JAJMFM010000095.1:0-34738 GCA_030574875.1 Taiozyma peoriensis
AAAAAAAAAAAAAAAAAAAAAAAAAAAAAAAAAAAAAAAAAAAAAAAAAAAAAAAAAAAAAAAAAAAAAAAAAAAAAAAAAAAAAACGAGAGAAAAAAACTTATAAAACTTTGACACTTTTTTTTATGGCAGAGATCTTTTTTCAGTAGTTTAACAAGCTAAAAACGATTTAAATAAACATAATAATTTCAGCTGTAGAATTGAAAAATAGTTGCAAAAAGCTGCTCAGATACATTGTTGTTTAAGCAAAAGTTACACTTCCAAATGTCAGTGATAGTGTATTATCTGGATAATCAGTATTTAGTTTTTAGCAAATGAACTCTCTCTTTTTTTTTTTTGGGGGCCGGTGTACAGTAAATTTTGCTGTCAAAAGGAAATTTATTTGCTATTGTCATTTTGAGACATTGAAATTCATAATCACAATATACGTTTGTTGTCTTGCGCACTCGCTCGCTTATAATTTTGATATTTAAGATTGAGCAGGAAAAGTTTTGACAGCATCGTGCAACTCTAAGGCTATATTTCTAAATAACGTCTATCCCATCATTTACTCTTTCTCTTTTCTAGGCTCTCTCATATACACTAAACTCTTCTACATTACATCATGCAATATATTCTTAACTTGTTGCTTTGCATTTATAAGAATTACTGAGCTTGCTATGAACTTTGAACATGGTTAATGATTTCTTCTGTGTCTCAGATCGGGTTTCGGAAATAACTTTTTATTTTTATCTTCGTAATTTTATTGTACATGATCCTTCCGAGTTTTGCATCTTCTAGTGTTCTAACCATAATTTCACCAATCGAAAATATTGGCACAACTTTAAAAAGTTGATCAAGTAAACCAAGAACTGGCCGTAAGTTGTATTGTAGTAGGATCTCAAATGTTCCAAACCCCATAATACTAGTCATGGACAAGCAGATGTGTCTCTTCAAGATTGTGCTCACACATGATGAGAAATACGACAAGGCTCATTTAAAGTCTCTTCTCTCTTAGTACACCCTACACATGTGCCGACCGCGTTACCTTCGGCAAAATAAAAATTAAATGAAATTGACATTTAGTACTGAGTCCAAAGTCTTCCACTATAAAGTTGGTTTTACCCAATATAGGTTTTATATAATTTATATAGAATCTTTCTCCAACTAATACACATTCAGATCAGGAAAAGAAAAAGAGTTGACATACATAGTCTTTTTTTCTTTCGATTCTTTATGCTTTATATATAGGATTGTACCAACACCTACTAACCACATATTGAGAAAAAAGGCTTCTGAAGGAAACGGTATTCTAAACTCCGCCAAACTCTCATTTACTAGGCCACTTAGATAAAGCACAAGAGTTTAAAGCACACAATGTCCAGCATAAAACGTTGAAAGGTTTCGCTGGCTGGTGTCAAACATTCCAAATCTCCAATACTGACATTCTTCATGTTTAAGGTTTTAATCTTTGCCGATTTGACATTTGACCTGCATAGTGAATCGAATGTTGTGGTACTGGCAAAAATCTGATGTAGTAATAAAAATTGAGTGAACGAACGGATGGATAAAACTTCATGTCTTTAGCCGTTTTAGTATATTGTCGTCAACCTATGTGCAGAACTAAAAATTGCAAACCTACAGCTAATGATGAACACATGTCAAAGTGATGTCAGAAAAGTTCCATCCTTTAATCTATAACTAACAGCAATGCTAAGATTTTTATGCACTACTCTGGAACTAAACTGCGAGTATACAAAGAAGAAGAAGAAGCCTTAACGCTTAACTTGAAATGGACTATGCACCATCAAAAAGGCCACTGATTGGTAATTTTAATGACGTAAAAGCAATACCAAAGGATTCACTCATTCTACAGGACTTCATAAGGTGCGAAATCAATAGGAAGTGGTAAAATGTTCCATCAACTTTGCTCAAGATTCAACATTCTCCGAAAATTAGCATTCTTGGCTTTAAAATTGAGTAATTTCACTCGAGAAAGAGCTAAAAGATCTTGAGGCTTACAACTCCTTATTTCCAGGTCGATCTTCGATAAAGAGTTTCAATGCTGCTAAAAGCATTAGAAAACTAATTTCGCAAGGCTGAAATAATCTCAAAAAAAAAAAAAAAAAAACGCTCTGCAATTATAGGCCATCATAGGTACAAAGTGCTATCAAAACCAGTTACCATACTTGTTATCCGCTGTTTTAATACCCAAGTCAATGTATTGCAACCTATCGTGCATTTGTAGTAGAAAGAAGTAATGGTAAGAGCTTTCTTTAGATAAGAATGTGTTCCTTAAGTTGACTGATTAGAATAGAACAATTGTGAGAGTTCACAAGATTCGTGGAAAGGTAACAAACATATTTGGAGATAGAAGGAAAAAAATCTATAGAAGAATAGTGCCCCTCAATACACACCCACGTATGTATTGCATATTCTCTTCTTCAGTAGTTGTCAACAGTAAAACTTTAATCTTCTTGTTCGGTTAGATCTATTGCATCGAAAGATAGTCGATGTCTCAGAGTGAGATCTCACACGGGTAAGGTTTAAATTTGGTATTCCAGATTAGGTATGCTAATCAAGGGAAACCGTGATGTGGATCATGACCTTAAAGTTGATAAAGTCTTGGTAGTAGATCACTTGTATCTCTAAGTAGCTTCAGATTCGCTAGGCAGACAGCAAACTAATAGGGTTAATTTTTAGCTCCATGGCAATCAAATCGAATTTTTGCCCCAGCGAAAAGATAGGTTTTGATCACATATTTGTCATATTTTTTTCTTTTTGAGCTCATTTGTGAAATTCGTGAACGAAATGAGTTAAAATCCTCTTCGCCTATCAATGCTCATGATCATCACCAGGCACGCATTTAGCCCAAAAAGGTCATAAAAATCCCAGACCCAAAAAAAATTTGGAATTGGAACTCGTTCGCTTAGACAACTTTATTTTCACTCACTGAGAGAGTGGATCGTAAATTTTGCTACGGCTTGAAGGTGACTTTATCGCCAGAAAACCCATCTCCACCCGAACACACACACATATGATTTGGTGAAAATCAAGTGTATAAAGGTCTTCATATCTCTAGCAACACTACCCCCAAAGACTAATTAAAAGACATCAGGCGCAAGAGAACGGAAGGGTTCGTTCTTTTGAAGTATCTAGATATAATATTGAACTTCTCGAAGATGTTCGCCCTTCAAATTCACCAAACAATTTCCCCCCGAGTGACTTGACTACAGCTTATTGACTTCGGTAGTGTTTGAACCAGATCTACCACGCTTTTACAGGCTTCTGCGTCTCCAGAAAAATAACAAGATCTACGGTATGCTGATGAGCTTGAGTTGTGCAGAACAAGCATAAGAGTACATGAGGATTTATCACTCGAACAATCTAAAATAATTCTTAGCATCTTTTCTTAGAAGCTTCGAACTCAAAAAATCGCTCAAGGACTGCTCAAGAAGTACTCATTAGCCTCTAAGGCGTACGCTTCCGGGTCTTTCTTTCGAAAGGTCCCAGTACTGGTTGTAAAATTGCAAAGAAACAAATTCGTAATTGTTATTTCGTATGAAAATCCAACTGCCAAGTCAAGAATGCAATCAGGTACCAGGACCTGATAAATTCGCGCAAATGCGTGAACTCTTCTTTAATCAAATCTCAACAATCTCTCTACAAAGAGCTCCTTCGCGGCCTAACTGTCTACTGCTGTGGGGTATGAAAGTTGGCTTTGTCTAGCAAAGCTTGGTAATTCATTTCTGTAGTGTTTAGAGTAGCGTAATGAGCGTGGTCGGAATGTTGACCAAAGATTATGAGAGATAGGTTAGAAGTTGTATCCAAGTGGATGATATTGCTATCTTGAAGTTAAAAGATCAAAGTCTTATTGAAACCCTCAATTACCAGAAGAGTCGAAAAGCAAGCAGACCTGAAAGTTCAGTAGATCTACTGGGAAAACTGAAAGATACTGGTACTTGATTTAACATCCTTCTGAAAATTTGTTTGTTACAGTTTTGTTACAGTCACAGGCCTAGAGGCCCACTAAAGCACGTTATGCGTTTATGGTGCGAGCCTAAGAGGCAAAATATCGCTAAGGAATTCATGCTGTGCGGCTGATGGAGGCTAGAACGCATGAAATTGACTTCTTGTGAGAATTTGACAAATGGAAACCTCAATTCAAACCCATCAATGCCATGTCATGAGTTATTCATTACTAATAATCCACTTTTCAATCTGTTACAGATTGTGAGAATAAATCTGAAAAAGTCTATGGTCCACCATAATCCACTCAGAATCTTCAAAAGGTCTCTTTTTCTTTGTCAATCTATGCATTGAAACTACAGTTAGATCGACCAAATCAAAGCAAAAGCCAAGTAGGTTTTCAACCACAACGAAGTACAATTACACTATGTAGGGTACAGATGTCTCACCTGAAATAATACCTAAAGGTTCATCAATAAGGCACCAAATTATCCCTCCAGTGTCGGTGAGGAAAAATTGAACCCTTTAATACTTTAGCTTCTGGCCATGTAGTTCTGTTCTTAGGTTGAGGTCTGTCCAAATACTATGCAAGTGGATGAGAAATGGAGACATGAAAGACTAACTTTGTGAACTACTGCAATCTTCATAGTATTATGCTTTATTCTTTTATCGAAGCACATGTTGTTATGAGTCTAGGAACTACAGTACACAATTTTTAGTTGGAGAGATCTAAACTAACCAGAAACTGCAAGCGCTAAACATATAATTCTTCTGTCGAACCATTGACGTCTAGGAGTATAGCACGTATTTTTACTGAACGTTTCTTCAAGACCAGCTTGTACCAAAGAGTTATTACCGTCTTGCGAGTAATTTTTCTTCTTTTACATCCTTCCTAAAGTGGGCAAATGCTTCTGGTTTACTTCGTGGACAATTAAAAAGTACTATGCCCGAAAGAACTTACATTTGGTCCCTCCATTAAAAAAATTAAGCACAGCGAAGAAATACTATGTCCTCCCTTCTAGATTAAGCACAGCGAAGAAATACTAAGTCCTCCCTTCTAGAGTTCTAGAAGTTTCTTCAGTTCAAAGACATCCATTATCGGACAGTCAATCCAGCACTAGTACTAGTAAAGGCCAATCGTTGGTCATGAAAAACACTTAGGCCTATGGAAGGTATTATATTGACAATAATTCCGTTGACCTTTGAGAAGATAAGAGTACTAAAAATTGTTGGCATATCCACCAACTTAGTGCTTGGTAGCTATTAGAGCATGCTATTGCGTGTATAACAAATTTGAAACAGTTCTCAAATTGTAGATTAAAGGACACTGACACCCGTAAAGGACGGCTTCCATTTGGGATTGATGTTCATCAAATCCGGCAAAGGGACCATTTTCAAATACCGTAACGTTTTGATTACAATTGAGATGATTGATTTTGTCATCTATGTGCTCCCAAATCCCAAACGAAATTGATAAAAGCGCTATTGGTTTGCAACAAGCTTCAGATAAAAGGAAACAAATAATTTCAAATTCAAAGCAATGGTATACGAAACCTGTCTTATTACCTTTTAAGTGAAAACAAATCTAGAACTAACTATCATAGAATGAACAAAAAGACTCAAAAAGATCAAGTCTGAATAAGAGCTTTGCAAAATTTATCGTTTAGATGATGTTTCAGTTGGTTCCAAGTTCCTTATACATTAAGCAACACGTAGTAATCATAATTCTAGGCATCCTCAAATCTCGTCTGGTTCACTTTAATTGCTCTAAACTTTTTAAAAATACTGTAAACCTCCCCCCATCCCAAAAGAGATAAAAACACAAATGTATGTTCCATCTAAAGAGTACTTGGTAAAACCTTCATAACTACCTAATCATAGTCGTCACTCACAGAATGTAGAAGGCTCAATGATCAACTTTGCACCCATGAATTATTATTAGCGAATCATAACTTTATTATGCGGTACGCACACCGAACTACACTTCAGTGCATTAAGGGCGGGACTCTTGAGTTTCTTCACATGCATGTATTCGGCATTCTGCACTGTCAATCAAAAACCTCTCGCATAATTTGTCGTAATTGACGTATTGTAAATTGTTATAGAGTTGCAGATTTTTGCAAACTTTGATGTACTTTAAGCAGTTCACATGAAATAGCATGTAATTCTACACTCGAAAGCTGCGAGGTGCCCTGTTCCACAGTTTGATGCTCGCTTTCATGTTAGAGGCATATCTTGTTCGAAGTATTTTTTACGTAGAAGGATGGTCCTAAATCTTAGATAAATTAGGCGAGTGTGTTTTGGCATAGTAATCATTGAAATTTCAATATAAATAAGTCAACATGTCCTAACATTTTACTTATTTCATTGAAGCAGGTCTATCTCGAGAAAGCTCCCTACACGACCGAGATATATTCATTGTTGCAACATTACTGCGTTGTGAATCTGAAAGTCTTTTGCAAATTAGACTTTGAATACACACAGCTGATAAGTTCATTGGTTCTCGTACTTGTTGTCAGATAACTACATTCATTCTTTTTAAGTCAGACTATAGTCTAACTCACGCTTTCACATTCACTTATTTAATTTATTTAACACCTCGTGTTTACAATTCCACTCGTTTGACTTAATCAATATTCCACAGAACAAAAACAGGAAGAAATGCAAGCCCAAAGTAGAAACTTTACTGGTAGAGTTGATATGCTCAACTCGCACAATCCCCAAGCCCAAATACAGCACGAATTCCCACCACTAATGACTTTCAATATTGATGGTTCCACTAGCTCCTCCATTATACAGCACCCTGAAGAGCTTGTGAATGGAAAGGGTATGATATATCCACATCTTATATCTGCCAATGATTTTGACGTCCATTATCTTAATTCACATCAACAAGAGCAACAGCAACAGCTCACCAGAAGCTCTATGCCAAATTTGACACAACCACTAAGAAACTTGGATGATACAGTAGGGCCGCTCAGCTCTGGTAATTTCTTCCATTGGCAAGCTGAAGCCAATGTTGGACCAATGGATTTTCAAGCTCACTTAGAGCCAACCTTTGTATCCCAAGGATCTCAGTTCTTGCCAGAACAACATTTTGCCCCAATACAGTTCAGCGAAGAGTCTAATTTGATACAAATTCAAGTTGATGATGAATTTTCATCTGGGTTTCCAAATATTTCTACTGATTTAAGCTGTGAAGAGAAGAAAAGACCACCTCCTTTGAATTTGGTTAACATATCTGTATACCCAACCCCAGATCAGCCTACATTCCCTGACTCAGTGAAAGTCTCCAAATTCTCAGGCTTTAATATGGCCTCACTTCAAACACCAACATCTCCCTCAGATATCCCTTTGGCATCTCCTGCATCGACCAAATATGAAAGATATGGAGATTATAATAAGAGCTCATTCACATCAGTATCAGCTACCACACCTTATCACCGTGTTCAAAAGCAGCCCAAAATTCAACGTGCGAAATCTGTTTCCACCATTCCTAGGATAACAAGAACAGGGTCACATACCACTCAGCCTGGCCCGATCCCAGCCTCAAAGCCAGTAGTGAAGCTAGATCCCGAAACAGGTGATGAACTACTGACTTTTTCATATTCGAAACAAAAGATCATCAACACTTTTACCATCAAGTGTCCTGCTCTTCCCATTGATATCAAAGATATTCCAGAGCAGTTTTTAATCGAAAATTGTGTCTATCCTAGGGCAATGGTACCTGTTGAAGATTACAGAGGAAACAGAGGTAAATATGAGAGAGAATGTAACGAAATCGGCTGGACCCTTTCGTGGTACAACCCAGACATTAGAAATCATAGAGGCTTAGTGCAAAGAGCTGTTGATAGTTGGAGGAACACTAGAAGCGATAAGACTCTCAGGTCAAGAAGAGTCAGAAAGACTGACGTTACGAGATAGTGTCAAAGTCAAAGCTTTACAGGCAAGCTGTCTTCTCAAGTTTATTCTAAAGCTAAAATTCCCAGCTAATCACACTGTTATGGAGCCGTCTACTAGAATTGTCTCAAACTTTCCAAAAAGTTAACAGATTTGCATATATAAAATTCATTTTAATTCCATAGGCAAATTAATTATGATACAAATGTTATATGCGGTGTCTTGTCACTCCAAGACTGAATTTTTTGTAGAGCTAGCACAATTAAAGATAGCGTTTCTCGAGCACGGCAGTTTACCATATACTACATTATATAGGGCATAAGGCTGAACTCACAACCATGAGTAGTAGTTTGCTTCATATTGAGAGGTTTTAAACAGATTAAAAGGTGGAACATTATGAGAGCGTGCATTTGAATGTGCTTAAAGCACTACAAAGTGATTGTTTAAGATTTGTTAGTGCATACTACGTCTAGGCATTCAAAACCTGTTAATGCAAATTTATTAACAAATTTTTTTCACTGAGCGGTAAAAAGGAGAATCCGTAAATGTATTTTATTTGCGTGTACTCGATTGCTTTTTACTTAGTCCATAGGCAATAAAGCAAAGCGATGTGCGCTTTCTGAAAGCCTTATGTAGACATTGATGAAACCTCTTTTGATCACCATTTGGGCAGAACATCGAAGGATTTGCTTCCCTTATGATGAACGGGAAGGCGAAATTGGAAAAGTGGAATTTGTGTAGTTCCACTATATAGTATAGAGCGTTTAGTTTTCTGTGTGTTTGGTGAACTATTTCCTCAGTTTTGTCGTATTCAGCCAGAAGTTAGATCTTCTTAATTTCGAAGAACATGAGTGCATATTAAATCGAAATTAAATCGATATAACTGCAGACAACCATCAAACCGATCCAAGACAGATCTTTTGATCAATTCCTAAAATGTCAGTTAACATGCAATGCTCCTAAGAAGGTAAAAGCCTTTTCATTTGATCAAAAAAGGATCAATAGACTGAAAACCTGAAACCTCAGCGCAATATTACGCCATCTAAGTTATAACATGATTTGACTTGTTTGAATATGCCGTCTTATAAACTTGAACATTTGAACGTATAGCTAGAAGAGGTCAAAAGAGAAGAGCTATTACTTGACCATGCGAATATTGTAGAGATTAATGATGCTATTGGCTGAGGAACCTTGTTCCAGCGGTACTCTTTTGAGATCTGAGACTTCTCACTGTCACATGGATGACCAGACTTTGGACAAAGCGAACTAACACACTCCAATTACATATTGCAAAATATTGTTCCAATTAACTGTGTAACTAGAACATGGATGCAACTTTAAGGTGAATAACATCAGACTAGCACTACTTGAAAAATTTGAAGTTTAAACTGTTTAAACTTTATTCTTTGGTTTCACTTTTCATTGTTTCTTAGGCGACATGTCAATCAGGCAGGAACTCCTTTAGGAGTACTTGTTACCAAACTGAAGTCGGTACAATGGCCACATATTACGTTATTCCTTAAACAGAATCCTGGAAAGTCAAAAGATGAACTTTCATCAACTTGCATCTGGTGCGATTGACATTCACTTGCAGTCGCTTGAATAGGAAATGTTTTTGTCTCAGAATCCTGTGTCTTGTAGTCAGAACTAAGAACCTGGTCAGAATTAGTAATGTGTTGATAGTCGGCGATCTCCTCCATGGTTCTAGAGCATAGCTTAT
This sequence comes from Taiozyma peoriensis, assembly GCA_030574875.1. Lineage (NCBI taxonomy): Eukaryota > Fungi > Ascomycota > Saccharomycetes > Phaffomycetales > Wickerhamomycetaceae > Taiozyma > Taiozyma peoriensis. The sequence goes on from JAJMFM010000095.1 coordinate 9,569, forward strand.
GATCATTGTAGCTTCTTGATTGAACAATTGTTCGCTAAATTGCTGCCCATAATCAGTACGATAAGTACTCTTATTAAACAGTATGTATTATACGATACTGCAAGCCCAGCACGGTAGTGCCGCTGGGTCAACTATTAAAATTTTTTGACAATAGCGGTATTTTTGTTCTGTGTACAGTACTTTTGAAAATGTTGCTTGGGTTAAAAGGTATAGAACGTCTGATTAGCATACTTCGAATTATCTGGAAACTCTATCTTCCTTCTCACCACTGCCAATAGAATATTAAAATCGAGAAATATAAGAGTTTTGAATGCCACCAGAGTAGATGCTGATTGTAACTGGACTCGGCACTTGACGTTGTGGATTTCTGGATTGGTGCTTGAGTATCTGTTACACCTTGTTCACACTAGCCAAGTTCAAATGTACGAGAATATCGTATCTCAGAGCACTAGATATTAACTGCACACACTGGACTTAAACTTATTAGAAAACTCATTGGTAACTCTATGCGGTAAGTCATCAACAAACTCAGGACCAAATGATAACATACTGAGCTTGTTTATCAATTTGACAATGATATTTTTGGAGGTAGGCCCTTTAGAGTCGATCATGTTCTTTATGCTAACTTTACCTTCACTTTAATAGCAAAAATACTGTGAATAACCAAGCACGAAAGTTACTTAATGTTGTAAACTCAAGAACCAAGTGACATATATTCTCATGCGCACATGGAGCTATCATCACTTATTGCGAGAGTCTATCTTGAAGCAGGAAGATACCGGTTGACAACACAGAATATAATACGATCAGCAACAGAGGCAAAAAAGAATAGAAAAAGAAAATTATATTCAAAGAAATCCAGAAAATGAAACTAACAACTAACCAAGGTATATATGTGAGAACTAAAGCTTCAGCAATATCGAAGAAGGGATGATACAAAGATGATGACGATGATGATTGATTTGAGGTAAAGCAATAAGAAGAACGACAAAAATCACTCAACAGTCACAGATTTAGCAAGATTTCTTGGGAAATCAACATCAATACCTCTATTAACAGCCAACCAGTATGAAATCAACTGTAGTGGGATAACATTCAATAAACCTTGTAAACAGTCAACAGTTTGAGGAACATCTATGAAGGCCAAAGCTTTGTCCAGGTTAACACGGTCATCACCTTCGTTACGAATAATAATTGGACGACCTGATCTTGCAGTAACTTGTTCAATAGCACTCATAGTCTTTGGGAATAAAGAATCTCTGGTAGCAAAGGCAATGATTGGTAATTGGTCATCAACTAAAGCTAAAACACCATGCTTCAACTCACCGGCCAAAACACCTTCAGAATGCATGTATGAGATTTCTTTGATTTTCAAGGCACCTTCCAAAGCAGTAGCAAACTGGTAACCTCTACCTAATAATAACAATGACTTCTGAGAGGCCAATTCACTGCTACATAAAGTTTTAATTTGTTCTTCTAAAGTTAAAACTTTCTTGATTTGTTCTGGAATATTTTGTAACCCTTCAATAATTTCTTTACGACGTTGAACTTTAGAAACACGATCATCAGATAGAGATAATGCAATCATTACTAAAGCAATATATTGAGATGTATAAGCCTTAGTTGAGGCAACACCAATTTCTGGACCAGCGTTGATATGGACACCACAGTGAGTTGCACGTGAAATGGAGGAACCAACAGAGTTAACAACACCAACTGTCAAAGCATCTCTTTCTAAACAGTATTGTAATGCCAACATTGAATCAGCAGTTTCACCTGATTGTGAAACAAAGATACAGGTATCATCTCTGAAAACAGGAGATCTTCTATCAAGGAAATCAGAGGCCAACTCAACTGAAACTGGAATTTCTGTTAATTCTTCAAAGGTTGATCTTGTGGCCAAACACGAATGATATGAGGTACCACATGCGATCATGATGATTCTTCTACATCTTCTAATTGTGGTTAGCCAAGATTTCAACCCACCTAAAAACACTAAATGTTTGGAAAAATCGATTCTACCTCTCATTGTGTTGAAAGTAGATTCTGGTTGCTCAAAGATTTCTTTTTGCATAAAATGTGTGTAAGGACCTTTCATAATTTGAGCCAATTCCAATTCTAAAGTTTGAATGGTTCTAGTAGCAGACAGATTGTCGTCTCTTCTAGCTCTATGAATATGTAACTCACCATCATAGATATGAACAAGATCATCATCTTCTAAAAATAAAACTTTTTTGGTATGTTGAACAACAGAAGCTGGATCTGAGGATAGGAAAAATTCAGCAGGTTGTGGTAAACCATCTTCTGATAGGAAAGCTCTAGATTGAGAATGTCTTAGACCTTCACCTGGAGCAACTGGTAATAGGCCATCTTGATTAAGCTTTGGAGCAGCGTTAAATTCATGAGCTTCAACTTCTGGGAATTCAACATCAACGAAATCAACTTTTAACTTTTTTTCAGTTTTAACACCAACTAACAAAGGAGAACCTTTTCTTGTGGCGACAACTTCATTTGGATAATGAGTTGATTTGGCCAATAAACCATAAGAACCATCAATTTCAAAAATGACTTGTTTCATCAATTCATTGAAATCTAGCTCATTACCATTTTTCAAATTGGTGTCATAGATAAGTTTAAACAATTTGGCAATACATTCAGTATCGGTATCTGATTCAAAGACAAAACCTTTTTTCTCCAACAAAGTTTTCAATTCTCTATAGTTGGTAATAATACCATTATGAACAATGACGAATTCATTGTTGACATCTGATCTTTGAGGATGACAATTAATCTTCTTTGGTTGACCATGTGTAGCCCATCTAGTATGAGCTATACCAGCATGTGAAACGAAAGTTGCATCTTGATTGTATCCAAGGGATAGATATTCTTTTTTCAAAGCGGCAACTTTACCAATTTCACGAACAATAATAGTTTCATCGACTCTGTCACCATCGATAGCGATACCAGCGGAATCGTAACCTCTATATTCTAGTCTTTGTAAACCTTCAATCAAGGTTTCAGCAATTTCACCTCTTGATTTCTCAACCAAGTAGTTGACGTAACCAAAAATACCACACATTATATAGGTCTATATATTTGATATCTTGTATTGAAATGATTGTATAGTTTTCTTCGTTGAATACAAATGTCTCGAGTAGCTTGAAATGTACTTCTTATCCAATTAACTAACTTTTTGTGGAATTTTTGTGATTTCAAGTTTGAGATGAGATCAAGTTTATACAGTCAACTAAAAAAACACGAAATAAGAACTTGAGCAAGATTTACCTTTCGAAAGTGAATAGATAATACGATGAACCTTTTGTAACGATTGCTTTCAAAATATTAAGAAAAGAAAAGTAAAGATTAGTTTAAAGCTCTTAATATTTTTTTTTTCCTATTCTTTGATTTTGGTCCTTTCTTGAAATTTCAATGAACACATTTTTTTTTCCTGCAATTTATGTCTTTTTTTTTTTTTCTTGTTTTGTTTTGTTTTCGTTTTAGGTTATTGTTTTCGTTTTTCTATTTTTATGTTCTTTTTCTAGATAATTTTGCGAAACAAAATCTTATTTGTAAATTGTGAAAACGTTCGCTTAATAAAAATTAGCTGTATAAAATTGGCGCAAATGAAAATTAATATGCTAAATATGGATATAAACTGGTGCCTTGTTGTTACTGGAACGCGTTTGCATTAAAAGAAGAGTTTATAACTGTTTCCAAAAATAAGATAACAGTAGGAAGTTAGAAGAAAGCTTTTTCCTTAAGTACTGGTAAGATAAAAGAAGAACAAGCAGACTATTACACATCAAACTGTTGTTTAGAAATAGCTGAATTATGATGCTGTTGACGCGTAATCTGTTCCTAGATCTATCTGAATCGGGTAATCATCAAACCAAAAGAAAAAGAATCAAATTAACGCATCATGCAATTCATTTGACCCTGAATAATTGCAAAAATAATTGCATTAGACTTGCAGGATATATTTGGCGAAAAAGAAAAAAAAACAGACTAAATGGAAAATCACTTACATTGGGAAGTGCTCGAACTTTCTTTTTTTAACTGGCCCACAGCCGCCATGCTCATCACAGTGGAAATGGCGACGAAAGATGTCAGAACCAGCACTGAGCCTGAAGGGGCCCAAATGGTAATTAATCACAAAGAGTTTGTAATAAGTTTCAATTCTTTATAAATTAGATCTTTTCACCAAAGAAGATAGGATATCTTTTGTTTTGGCCAGTACTGGTTGATGTTCATGCTCAAACCGCTACAAATGATGAAATTTACTATGTGATTTAGTACCCTCATTATTTGGTGATTTCAGACTTTTGGCCCCCCAGTAGCTCACCGCTCCTACCAGGAGCCGTCTAAGTTGGGAGTTTGTCATCCAGTGCCATTTGGCGCAAAAAAAAAACTAGTCATTTGAAAAACCAAAAACAACGCTGAGCCTTCAAAAAATTTTATATGTAACTGATTCGAGGCCAAATGATAAAAGATGATAAAAATAGAGGCGGTGAAAAATTTAATGATTTGAAAAATGGTGGAAGACAGGGCTCATAACTAAATATATAACTTGTATTCTTGATGTGTAGATATCTTTCAGCACTTGTGAAGTTTGCCATAGCTAAAGCTTTGAGTCTATTTATAGATAGCGCAATACTCATACGAATAAGGAGTTTCACGGGCCGTTGTTTTGTATTAAATGGATTTTTCTTTAAACATCAAACAAAAGAATTCTCCTCGCTTCGGTCTTAACAACTAAATTTAAATCTCACAGAAATAACGGAAAGAAAAATTGACACAAAATTTTCCTTTACTGAAGACAATGGTAAATGTTCCATAATAACCGATTGTTCTTAGAGGAAGGTTTAGATCCGTGAAAGATACACCAATCATGAAATTTTATTCAATGCCAATTTCATTGACTCGAAGTACTTCTATAAACAGTCTCTTCAAACTAAGGCAATCAATTAGCATCGTATCGTTATTGCATAAGAGAAGATTTACAAACTCTCCATGTCAACTTACAGCCAATGTACCCAAGAAGACGCCCAAAACCACCAGAGCAGTCAATAGTCAAAAGTTAAGAAGAACAAATAGAATCAACGTCTCTAACAGATCTCCCGATTATTTGGAGAAGTTGCTGGTGGAATCTCAATTAAAAATTCAGCCCTGTACGACAATTACTACCTGTGAGAATTATGATTTGGATCATATTTTAAAGAGAAATAATCAAAATATACAAGTGTTGATACCAAATGAAATTTTACATTTCAAATATCAAGATACATTCGATATACTAATCTTGGAAAATGGATCTATCGTGGGATGGGGTATTGATGAGGAAACATTAGAAGAGAAAATTTTACCATTATTTCAGAGTTCAATGAAATCTGAATTTGAATTCTTCGAATCGGAAGACATGGACTATTTACAAACTTCAGAGATTGAAAGTGAAAGTCACATAATTGAAGAAACGCTTATCATCAACTCTACCAATAAAGAACAATCTTTACTGGATAAGGCAGCTTTCTCCTCAGGTCTATCAAGATCGACAAGACTTGCAATTTTAGAGAATTCTTTAGAAAAACACATAGCGGAGACGAGAAGGTTAACAGAGAATTTGTCAAAGGGTAAAAAACTCACCGTGACGGAGAAGGAGCTGTTAAGATCCACTGGTAGATTATTCTTATTAAGAGGGAAGTTAAATCTTTATTCAGAGCTGATTGAAATTCCAGATTTGTACTGGAGTGAACCAACTTTAGAGAAAATTTATAAACTAACGTCAAACATATTAGATATCTCACCTAGAATATCTATCTTGAACAAAAAGTTGGACTATGCCACTGATGAATCAAGAGCATTGCTATCAACTTTAAATGAACAAAAGAGCACCAAACTAGAATGGGTCATTATTATCTTGATTATGATTGAAGTTGGATTCGAAATCTTTCATTTCTACGAAAAGCAAGAGGAGAAGAAGAGGAAACTAGAAGATCATGTCTAGGATAATACTTTATATTTCAAACGTCTATATAACTTTGCTTTTTCTTTCAACAGCATCAACCTCCAATGACACTTTAGACCCATCTAAAACTTTAATGTAGGTTAAATCTTTTACAACGTATGTAGCACCAGCTTCATACAAACTTTGTGGATCGAAACTAGTAGCAATACCAATAACAATAGCACCAGCGTTTAGACCAGCTTGAATACCCACTGGAGCATCCTCAAACACAATTTTTTTAACTTTAGTTTCATCAAAACTTAATTGTTTACTCAATAGTTTCGCACCATTTAAATAACCTTCTGGGTTTGGTTTACCCTTAGATACCATTTCAGCTGTGATGAACACTTCCGGTTTTTGAACCTCACTTAGAATATTGTCGAACCAACCAAAGGCCAAACCTTGATTACCTGAAGTGACAATACACCATCTTTCTTTATTTATACCGTTTAATAGAGGAACAACACCAGGAATAGCTTTAACCAAGGCACCATGCTTTTCCACAATCGATCTATCAAACTGTAACGAGTATTTGTTGTCTGTGTCGTCAATATTTGGGAAGAACCTAGCTAACACTTCGGAAGTTCTAGTACCATGAGAGTATTTAAATAAAGTAGTGACATCAACATTATGTTCTAAGCATAGATCTGTCCAGATCTGTTCAACAGCAGATACCGTGTTGACCAAAGTACCATCAAGATCAAAAAGACAAACGTCTGTTTCCACTGTATGCTTCACCATGATATTTTAGAGTATGATATGAGTTTGCAAAAAGCTGCAATACGTCTTTTGAGATTTAGAGAGTATTGTAAATGGATATTGTTTGTAATAAAACGAAGAGCATTCGATGACTAGAAAATAAAATCAGATTCTCGGCGGAATTTGACAGACTAAGTCTGAACCAAGCTCGTAAGAAGTACCCGTGAGATCATTTACGCGAGAGTATTTCTTTGAAAAAGGCATGCTGCTAGAGCGATATTTTACAACCTCTTATGGTGCATCACAACAAGTACCAGCTTTTACACAGCAGCTTCCAGTCTGTTCTTTTGCATTCCATTCTGTACCACCCAATTATTGATCGTTCTGTTCTAATTTAGCCGTCATGGCTGGGAAAATTGTGCCATCAGTGATTTGCCCGAACGATTTCTTCTTTCGAAAGTGCGACATTGAATATTGAAAAACTTTGATGAACAATCTTAACGTTTACGTTATGAGCCATGCCCAAAACTTTACTGTATGATCAATACCAATCTTCCAATGTGATATTGGACCTATCTAGAACTATAAACATCCATTAAATTCAGTGAGAACTGCCTAGTTGTCGAACTTGATTGAATGAGAACTTTCTAGAACATCTTTATTAATCTTTAGCAAGCGAATTATTAATACAATACAAAGCACACTGAAGAATTACAAGTATGTAATTTTTGAGGTGGTTTTATGTAGAATAAACCTCTGATCAAAAAAACGATAAAACTTGAATTATTTTTTTTGCTTCAGATTTTCACGATCTATTGAACAACAAAAATCCAAAATTTAAAAAAGGCAACTTGGCCGAGTGGTTAAGGCGAAAGATTAGAAATCTTTTGGGTTTACCCGCGCAGGTTCGAATCCTGCAGTTGTCGCCATTTTTTTTTTTCATTTCAACTACTTTCTAGTTTAATGTAAAAAAGTACAGAAGAAGCAAGATACAACATGATATACTCTATAACAAACTTTTACTGAATCGCGTGTATTTTTTTTTGGCACCTTGAGCAATCGTCATAGGGGAAGAACTAAAATTATGAAGCTACTTTTCTAAGCAGCTGCAATCTATATATCAATTACAAGTCACCAAAAGCGTCATATGTATTTCTCCAGTTTTGGAAGAAACCACGGAAGAATTTGACTCCTAGTCCAACATCTTTAACTCCTGTGGCAGCTCTTATACTGTGCATTGATAATTGTGGAATTCCCAAATCTATAGTTCTTGCCCCAGTAGCACTTGAGATGGAAGGACCAATTGTACCACCAGATCTCTCACCGTTTTTGATATGGAAGTATTGCAAAGTATCATCATTTTGCTTTGCAATCTCTTCAACAAGTGCTTGTCCAACAGAATCAGTAGCCATATGACCGTTTTCATCCAATGCAATAGTGACACCAGTATTTGGTAAAGCAAAGTGTTTATCTAGGTATTCTTGTTTATAAGTTGGGTTCAACAAATGTGTGACATCAGCTGACAATACGATAGAGTTAGCAAATGAAACTCTATGCGAAACTTCTGATTCATCGAACAAAGCATTAACAACTCTTTCAGTGATTGAATTGACTAAAGTAGATTTAGCACCTTGTCTTGTCAATGAACCGATTTCTTCGTTATCATAGAGTAAGACCTGATTGAAAGATTTTGAAGGAACTGGCTTTTCGATGAATTCTAACAATGCAGAGATAGCAGCATAAGAGCAGATTCTATCATCAATTCTTGGAGCATAGATGAAATCATCCTTTAACCCACCAATTGTACCACGTTGGACATCAAAGAGATCCAAATCTAATTGAATTAAATTCTCAACCGATGTTTCAGACAACTCAGCAATATATCTCAATAGCTCTAAAGAATGCTTATTGTATAATGGTGACTTTTTCTCCTTTTCAGTTGGTTCTGGTTCAGATCCTGGGCTGAAAGCAATTACAGGAATAGCCTGAGTTTCTTTGTCATAAGGAGGATTAGAAACAGCACCAAAATGTGGAGCTAGTGTAGAAATTCTAGCAATAGGCTTTGGAGATGAGTTAATCAGTTTGGAGACAACTTTATATCCAGTACTTGAATCCGAGTCTTCGACTTTAACCAAGACTCTACCACCTAGACCCAAATCTCTATCAAACCAAGCTGGTGATAGCGCACCAGCATATGGAGCAACACCCAATAACTCATACCCATCAACTTTGGCCTTTTTAGAAACAGGTTTCAACTTAGTTGCCAATGCATCAATATGACTACCAATAATGCCTGCACCATATTCAGGGGTCCAGTCTTTACCAAAGGCAAACGCACCTAACGAAGTACCACTTCTAGTGGTGTAGTATAGGCCTGGGGTAATGTTTGACCAATCTTCCTTCTCAGATAAGTATTTGAAACCTTTTGATTCCAAAAGCTTAGAGAAATAATGAACAACGTGATAAGTAGTTGGATTTTGAGCAGTAAAGTTTAAGTAATCATCAGCATACTTGATATAATAGTCAGACTCAACGATTTGAAACTCGTCATCAGCATCAACTTCTTCCGGAGTTGTTTCTTCATCATCAGTATCAAAGGAAGCGATGACCTTTCTTGAACGAGTGGGTTTCTTGGTATTAGGAACATTGACTTTGGAAGAAGAGGTATTGGTTTGGTCTTGGGCATTTTTGTTAATCATGGAGGCACCCAATTGGAACAAGTCAAAAGCTTGACGCATTGCTTGTTCTGCCTTTTGCAAGTCAGAAGCTAGTTTGTTATCTTTGGAAGTCATTTTAATTCTGTATTCAATATTCAATTTGTACTGCAAATTGAACTTATAACAGCAGAAGTGGGACGTCTCAAGGTGACAATTAAGTTGGTAAAAGAAAAGAATGTCTGAAATCTTTTATATGCCAAAGATGTCATAATCTCGGGGAGAAATTAATATTTAACTCGGCGACTTGGCCCAGTTTAACAGTGGCTGGCAGTTTTTTGCTCGAGTCTGGCTAAAATTTGGCGAGATGAGGCACCCAATAAAGCGTAAGATAAGAGCCGAAACATCAGTAATTCAATGAAGCAGAGATCTCTGAGACAAAAGTAGAGTAGAATAACAAACTGACACAATTACTTGATCTGTTTCGTTTGGTTTATTTCAATTGCTATAAACTACGTTGGCTTGTTTTGGAATTTGCTTTCCTTATCAACACGTGATAAACCATATCGGAAAGTCTCGGAATTCCTTTAGTCTCATTCAAAATATCTGAAAAGCTTCAAATTTTCTAAGATGATTTTTTCATGATATGATTTTTTTTTTTTCTTTTTTTTTGATATATTAGAAAGATGAGCTTGTTAAACCTGTTGTTACCAGAAAAATTACCACATTGTTGTAACAGCAATTGCTCAAAGAAGGAGATGTCGAAAGAGAATGACAAACTACCAGGTATTCTGTCTGATGCTGTGTTAAAGGCATCAGCACCAGTGCCAGAAAGCTTTGTAGAGGTGAAAGGTATTGATTACTCTAAGCCAGAAAGCATCAACTCTAGAGCTACAGATATTGTTAGAAGCATGAGAACTATGGGGTTCCAGGCTTCCTCATTAGGTGAAGGTTGTGAAATTATTGATGAGATGCGAGCATGGAGAGGTGTTCACAAGGATACTCTAGAAGAGTTCAAACAAACCGGTGAGTTTGATGATGAGGGATATCAAAAATCTACCATCTTTTTGGGTTATACTTCAAATTTAATATCCTCTGGGTTACGTGACACACTACGTTACCTAGTTCAACACAAACATGTTAGTGCTATCGTTGCAAGTGCTGGGGGTATTGAAGAAGATTTAATAAAGTGTCTTGCACCAACATATTTGGGTGAATTCAGTCTGAAGGGTTCTAAACTACGTGAAGAAGGTATGAATCGTATTGGTAATTTACTAGTTCCAAATGATAACTATTGTAAATTTGAGGAATGGATTGTTCCAATTCTTGACACTCTACTAGAGGAGCAATCAGCAGCTGCTAAAAAATTAGGTGCGGATGCCTTTGATGCTGATTCTCCAGCTGTTTTAACCCCATCTAAATTAATTGATAGATTAGGTAAAGAGATTAATGACGAATCTTCTGTCTTATACTGGGCTCATAAAAATAAAATTCCAATCTTTTGTCCTGCAATAACAGATGGTTCAATTGGTGATATGCTATTCTTTCATACTTTCAAAGCATCTCCTCAACAACTAAGAGTGGATATTGTTGCAGATATTCGTAAGATTAATTCAATGTCGATGGCTGCATCTCATGCTGGTATGATTATTTTAGGAGGTGGTTTAGTTAAACATCATATCTGTAATGCTTGTTTGATGAGAAATGGTGCGGATGAGGCTGTTTATATAAATACAGGTCAAGAGTTCGATGGTTCAGACGCTGGTGCAAGACCCGATGAAGCAGTTTCTTGGGGTAAGATTAAAGCTGAAGCTCACTCTGTCAAAATTTATGCCGATGCTACAATTGTTTTCCCACTGATAGTTGCTGCTACATTTGCTAATGGTGAAGAGTTACCAAAAAGAAAATAGATAGATATGTTTTAATTTGTATATAGAAGGTTTCCAATCATGTAAGGCGGATAGTAACAACTCTCTTGTACTGTTAAGACACACAAACCGTCCTCAAGTAGTATTGTTATCTTCTTAACTTTGACTACAGAATGAAATGTCATAAATTTTTCAAGTCAATATATATATATATATATGAATGAGTAACTGATAAATAAAGGAATAAATAAATAAATAAATAATAGATCAATGTAATAAATAGTTGTAATAAATAGAATTAGTGTTTAGCAGCTACATGACACTCTATGTCTGCCTTTCAATAACTTTTGGTTCCCATGTTGCGAACTTTGGCTTCGAAGTATTATAAGGAACATAAGCACCTGTGGTCCCCGTATAGTTTATAGCATGAACTTCAGGTTTTGGATAGGCTCTAGTTGTCAACTCTTCACCTTGTAATTTATTTGGTGGAGTATCTGTACCATATGCTAACCAATAATGCCAGCCTGGTTCAACATGAGACATATCCCAAACAGAGTCTTTATATTCAACCCATCTTGTACGCAGGTGAATTTCTTCAACAGCATCAGTTTCATAAAATTCGTTACCATAATCATCAACCCCTACTAATGTGCCCGCTTTAGCATCACCAATACTATTCATCTGCTTGACATAACGCTTCCAACCACTTTGTCTGATATTCTTAATCGTACGCCATAATGATGTAGACATCTTTGTGCAAACTTGTAAATAACTATTGGTTAATTCAAGATCTACTTGCTCTGGTTGGTTAAGACGGGGCTTCCTGAGTCCATTATTTTCGTTTTAACTTTTGATCATTGTAAATTCCAAATCGAATTTCCGAGGATAAAGAGATATCCGAGCACTAAGTCATGAGTGGAATAGTAGCAGTGTTTAAATAACAGCAAAAATATAAATTTATGAAAATCCGATATAGTGTAACGGCTAGCACGGTTCGCTTTCACCGAGCAGACCGGGGTTCGACTCCCCGTATCGGAGTATATTTTTTGTGCTTTTCTTTTTCCAGCTCATCTGAGTCAATTTTTTTCTCCATCACAATCCAAAGTCAAAATTTTATCAAAATCAAAAATTTGACATATAAATCTTTGAATTTTGTAGCATAGTTATCCATGATATAATTTATTTTGTCTTTTTACAACGACATACCACCATTTATTCCACTGAGCTAGATCACTTTATACTCAAAAGTACGAATACATCGCCAATTGACAATGTCTGCTATTACTACAACTGACCTAAACGGGATACTGCCATTAATTGCACGTGGTAAAGTTCGTGACATCTATGAGGTTGATTCTAAAACTTTACTCTTTGTTGCAACTGATAGAATTTCAGCTTATGATGTTATCATGGAGAATGGTATTCCAGAAAAGGGCAAAATTTTAACCAAACTATCTGAATTCTGGTTTGAATTTTTGAAAAAATATACAAAGACACATATTGTTGAAACAGATGATATCTTTAAGCAGTTACCAAAGGAATTGTCTGAACCTAAATATAAAGATCAATTGAAAAATCGTGCTCTATTGGTTCACAAATATAAACTTGTTCCATTAGAAGCAATAGTTAGAGGCTATATAACAGGTTCTGCTTGGAAGGAGTACAAGAAGAGTGGTACCGTTCATGGTGTCAGAGTTGCAGAGGGCCTAAAAGAATCCGATGAATTCCCAACTCCAATATTTACACCATCAACAAAAGCTGAACAAGGTGAACATGATGAAAACATTAGTATTGAACAAGCCGAAAAGATCGTTGGTAAAGAATTGGCAGCTAGATTAGGTAAGCTAGCAATTGAACTTTATTCTGAAGCAAAGGAATTTGCAAAAACTAGAGGTATTATAATTGCTGATACAAAATTCGAATTTGGTTTAACTGAAGCAAATGAACTAGTATTAGTTGATGAAGTGCTGACCCCTGATTCTTCAAGATTCTGGAATGCAAACACATATGTTGTTGGGAAAAGTCAAGATTCTTATGATAAACAATTTTTAAGAGATTGGTTGACTTCCAATGGATTGGATGGTAAAGATGGTGTCAGTATGACTGAAGACATTGCTATAAGATCAAAGGAGAAATACATCGATGCTTATGAAGCCTTGACTGGTCAAAAATGGGAATAGAGATATTTAATAAGATATAGACAAGAATACAAGTATACATAAATCTTTTTTATGGATATAATTAATGATCATTATTTTGTATACGCATATCTAAAAAGAGCAGGAAATAAACACCAATAAAATAGATCGGAGGTAAAAACCAACCTCGTTTCTTTATAAATACTAACTTATACTTCAAACCCAATCGTTGTTGAATTTTCTCATAAATGGGCTTGGTAAACCAACATCGTCATCATTGACCAATCGTGCTTTTTCGAATAGTTTAGCATTTTTTGTCAATAAGGCATTTGTCTTTGGTACGGCAAAACCGCCGTTTCCTGTGGTAACTTGTTTGGTATATTTTTTACTTACTGATGGCTCATCATTTATCAGTTGTAATGGTCTTCTTGAGTTAGCTGGTTGCTTTATTAGTGTTTCGAATTCTCTGTCTCTTGGTCCTTTCAATTGTTTGACATTTGGAGATGGTGACATGCCCATTGAGTAATCAGAAGATGGTCCGTGAAATATCTGTTGCTGTTGCTGTTGTTGTTGTTGTTGTTGTTGTAATGCTAATTTTGTAGATCTCTGAGGTGATGTTCCATTCGAGAGTTGCTTTACTCGTTTGGAAACCTCTTTCTCAACAACGTATTGAAACTCATTTTGATAGTTCACTCTAATCTCCTCTAATTCTTGTTCAATCAAAGTACGTTGATAACTCAATTCTTCATTTATTGATGATCTAGCTTTCATCAATTCTTGCTCCTTGATCATAAGTTCATCTTCAAACTTTTTCAAATTTAATTCATAATTAGTAAGTTGGATATCTTTCATTTGAATTTTAAAATTCAAATCCTGTAGTAACTCAAAAGTTGAACTTCTTTTATTCAAATCAACTTGAATGCAACAATCTAATATTCTTTTCAATGAAGAGGAATAATGATCAGGTATTGGAGGAAATGCTCCATACTGTATCTTTTCATGTAGTTGGAGATGAGTCTTCGCTTGAAATGGTGGATGCAAAGAACATAACTCATATATCACACAACCCAATGACCATACATCACATAATGGTGAATATGGCTTATCAAGTAAGACTTCAGGAGACATGTAGTAAGGAGTACCCACACAAGTCGTTGCAAATTCAATCTCATGGTTTAACGATTTGGCTAGACCAAAATCTCCAAGTTTAAAGTTACCATTGGCCAAAAAAATATTATCAGGTTTGATATCTCTATGTATTATAACTCTCGTTGAATCTGAAGCTTGTGGATAATCCAAATCTTGATAAATGTTAGACACCAATGGTGAGTTTGCTCCATAATGACAACGGTACAAAGCCATTAAGATTTGTGTAAATATATTCCAAATAATACCTTCAGGAAGGTATTCGTTTGAGGTTTTGTTACTTTTGACTATTCTTTGTAGATCACCACCATCACAGTATTCCATGTATAGGAACAGCATATGGTGCTCAGGTATATGAGCATGGTGAATATATTGAACGATGTTAGGATGATTGAGTTCACTTAATATTCTGAATTCTGACACTAGTTGTGATCTTTCCTTTTGATTCATATGACCGTATGGAATTTCCTTACGTACGAGCAACTATGGTATTGTTGGTTAGTATCGTTTTCCAACTTAATAAACTCTTTGAAGAACTTTGATGCATTAACTCACTTTCCCATCTCTCAGTCTCTTAACCTTTCTGACACAACCAAAGGAGCCCCTTCCAATGAGTTCAAGAACCTCATATTCCTCTTCGTTGACACGGGGAGAGCTTGACATATTGTATTCGCTGTACTTAGTAGAGCTGGATCTAAATGATTCTTTTCAATGGAATTTAGGTCTCAACTATTAGATTTTGCTAGCTGTCTTGCAGCTAACGAATTATCACTAACACACTGAGCGAATGTTCTTGAGGGTATAAGTGTACGTCTATACGCTCTAATGAAGTCAATCTTTGAACACACCACTTTTGAAATTAAAGATCAGATCAATTGTAGAGATTGTATAGAAAGTACAATGAAAAAAAGAATTTTTGCACTATTTCAGGTTTGTAACTAGAAGCACAAATCTGAGCCGTAAATTATCCGCTCAGAATGAACTACAAAGCGATCCTCAAACAAAAAATTATCAAATAATTTTACGCTCATCTCTCTTTAGAATATCAACTCAGAATGTGACAAATCGTTCTTTGCTTGACGTTTAAGCTTTCTGTTGTTTACATTTAACCGAAAAGAGAAGATTTTTGATTTGTGTTACTTTTTTTAATAATATATTACATAAGCATGCGCGAACATGTTTTGTAACTTTGTCTTCTTTGTTCGTTTTGACTCTGGAAGTGAGATTGTCAAGTGGATTATTTCACTGATAAATTTTATGTTATTAGGCCCGATTTGGGAAAAACTCAAGACAAGTTAGTATAGAAATGAGTAGAAATTAATTAATTAATCCTTATTATTTCAATCTCATCTTTTTTGTGCTGCTCTCAGAGGCTATAGAGATTCAGTGCAACAAGCAAGCAAACAAGCAAGAACAGTAAAGATGGATGGTAAAACTATTGGTATTTTAGGTGGTGGTCAGTTAGGGCGTATGTTAGTTGAAGCAGCTCATCGTCTAAATATTAAAACTGTGATCTTAGATGGCCCAAACTCGCCAGCTAAACAGATCAATGCTCTTGACCCTCATGTCAATGGTTCCTTCAGTGATGCCAAAGGTATAGCTGAATTAGCAGCTAAATGTGATGTTATAACTGTTGAGATTGAACACGTTGATGCTGATGCTCTTGCAGATATTGCTAAGAATACACATGTTCAAGTATATCCATTACCTGAAACAATTAAACTAATTCAAGATAAATTTGTTCAAAAGGAACATTTAATAGAACATGGTATCGATGTTGCTGAATCTGTCGCAGTAAAGAATACTGAAGATGCCTTGTTAGAAGTTGGTGAAAGATTTGGTTATCCATATCTATTAAAAGCAAGAACTTTAGCTTATGATGGTCGTGGTAATTTTGTTGTAAAATCTAAAGATTCCATTAAAGAAGCCTTGGAAGTCTTACATGATCGTCCCTTATATGCTGAAAAATTTGCCCCATTTATCAAAGAGTTAGCTGTTATGGTTGTACGTTCTATTGGTGGTGAAGTGTTTGCTTATCCAACAGTTGAAACCATTCATGAAAACAACATCTGTCATTTGGTTTATGCTCCAGCTAGAGTGCCAGATACCATTCAATTGAAGGCACAACTTTTAGCTCAAAATACCGTTAAGACTTTCCCTGGTGCCGGTATCTTTGGTGTTGAACTGTTTCTATTACCAAATGGTGAGTTACTTGTCAATGAAATTGCCCCTAGACCACATAACTCTGGTCATTATACAATCGATGCTTGTGTTACTTCACAGTTTGAAGCTCATATAAGAGCTGTTGCAAACTTACCATTGCCAAAGAACTTCACTTCCTTAACTACAACAAACACAAATGCCATAATGTTGAACGTTCTGGGCACAAAAGAGCCAAATGGTGAATTAGAAGTCTGTAGACGTACTTTAGAAACCCCAGGAGCTTCCGTTTACTTATACGGTAAAACTACAAGATTTGCTAGAAAAATGGGCCATATAAATATTACAACAAGTTCAATGGAAGAATCTGAACGTCGTTTAAAATACATATTGGGTGAAACTTCTAACCTATCAATAAATCCAAATGAACCAAAACCAAAGCCTTTGGTGGGAATAATCATGGGATCAGATTCAGATTTACCAGTGATGTCCAAAGGTGCTGATATCCTAAAACAGTTCAGTATTCCATTCGAAGTTACAATAGTATCTGCTCATAGAACTCCACACAGAATGTCCAAATATGCCATTGAAGCTTCTCAAAGAGGTATCAAGGTTATAATTGCAGGTGCAGGTGGGTCTGCCCATTTACCTGGTATGGTTGCTGCTATGACTGCATTACCTGTAATTGGTGTTCCAGTTAAGGGTTCAGTCTTAGATGGTGTCGACTCGTTACATTCCATAGTCCAAATGCCAAGAGGTATCCCAGTTGCTACCGTGGCAATTAATAACGCTACAAATGCTGCTTTGTTAGCTGTTAGAATACTGGGTACTAGCTTTAGCGAGTATCTGTCTGCTATGCAAAACTACCTCTTGAAACAAGAAGAGGAAGTTCTAGTGAAAGCTGAAAGACTCGAAACTGTCGGTTACGAGAACTACTAGGTTTACTTTAGATTTTTTTGTAAATTAGGTATAAATAAATTGTTTGAATTGAACTCATTAATAAGCGGAATGATTATTTCGTGAAATCGTGTCATCAACATAGTTGATAATAGCTTCAGCTTGACTAGAAATGGATTCAACGTAAGGCCAGAATCTACCATGAGCTTGAATGTACTTTGAACACAATCTGATTTTATCTTGTAGATCAATAACGTTAAAATTGGTTTTGAAAGCATCAAAGTGTTTTTCGTCCAAAGAGACTGGAATAGTTCTTTTGCCTGAACTAACTACAAATTCAACATTTCTGAAACCAGTAGTAGATTGAACAACTTGTTCTCTGACATTCAAAATCTTTGTTAACACGACAGTAGATGACAAGACTGTTAAAGCATTAGCAATCACAACAACGGAAAAAACAGGATATTGTAACCATACATCAGGAAATTCATTATATGATTGAACTTGAGCACTCATAGTCTTGCCAGGTTCTTGGATTGCATCAGTCCACCAATTTTCATGGGATTTCAATGAAGAAATCTCACTTGCTGGTGCAAAGTTCAAAGGCCCTCCAATGACGGAAGATGGGAACGAAGAATTTTCGGCTTCAGGAATTTTACCAGCACCGATTTCGACCAGTCTCACGGCATCTAATGCAGCTGAAAAAGCGCTGATGTAGTGATTGATTTGTTGAGGTGTTAAATTCAGGCAGGCCTCTTGAATATCCTCCAATTTTGACTCATATAATGAATTGAAAACATCATCAGGATTTGAGTTAGACTTAGTTTCATGAGGTTTGATCAACAAGATTTGAGAACATTGAGAAACGTTGGTGACGATCTTAGCAATAGCAAGAATAAATAATGAAAATATTTTTGATATACTAACGATAACCATTTTCTTCTTTATATGAGATATCTGATACAATTGAGAGTTGACAATGTCTTCAATCAATCTCATTTTGTCGTTAAACTCAGTAATAACACTAGAAGTCAAGTAGCCGGTAGAAATTGTATCCATAACGTCTTCCATAGTCTTGATGGAGATGATTACCAAAGTTGAATCACTAAATGTTTTATAATCAGCAGGATTTAAAGCAGCCTTCTGTAAATCAGACTCAATCTCACCCCATTGTCTGTATTTCAATTGAGATAGACAAGTATTATCAGTCGAGTCAAAAACTCCGAGGTTTAAATTGAACAAGCTGTCCGAAGAAGGAAAAGAGACATCTGGCAAAAATGGCAACAGATCACTGGAGATACGATCATAGGGATACCCCCTATTGATTCTAAGAAACACGTTCAACTTCCAAGAGCCCCATATCGTTCTTAACATATCTTCATGACGTATCACTTGTTTCTTGGTAGCCACTTCGGCAAAATCCTGCCAGTTGGTGATTCTCATTGTTGGAAGAATGTTGTTGACTCTTAAGAGTTTATTGAATCGTTCAGATCCTTCAATTGCTTGCTGGACATATCCACCTGGGCCTAATGCACCCATTAATAAGACTAGAGCTTGCAAAGAGTTCTCCAAACTTAACAAATCCCAATATTTTTCGGCCAAGAAGTACCAGTGCTGAGGATCTCTTAAATTAGGATTTGGTATTATAAAGCTGGAAGCATATCTTGAAGAACATGAAAACATCGCATGCAATAATGATGCATCTTGCCTGATCTGAATTTGATATATCAATCTGTGCTTCGGAGGTAAGAATGGTCTAGATGGATGAATATATCTATAATATAAATCAATAAGTGTGCAAGTAGTTTTCCAATTAGGTAGGTCAAATAATTCAAGTTCTTCGTCAGTGACCTTGATATAGTTCACTGGTCTACTAATTTTTGGCAAGTTGAAAGAGTCCAGTTCCTGTGAGTAAGCTCGTTTCTTGTGATGGTAAAGATCATCTTTCTCAAACGATGGCGGTGGAGGAAGCGGCCCACTTTGGCCAGGAGGAGGAGGAGGCGGAGGCGGAGGAGGTGGAGGTGGATGGTGGTGGTGCATATGATGCGGAGGGTGATGATAAGGATGATGAGGTGGTGGAGGTGGTGGTGGTGGAAAATGGCCACGATGGTCCTCATGTGGATCCTCCCTTGAAGATCCTGGAGCATGGCGATCATGTTGACTCCGAGAGCCTGAGCCGTTATGTGAAGGAGGTAAAGGTGGTGAGAGAGGTGGACCATGATGACGATGGTGCCCATGTGGACCAGGGCCAACAGATGGAGGTGGGGGTGGAGGTGGCCAGTAGTGGTGTCCAAAAGGAGGAGGTGGTGGAGGAGGGGGTGGTGGATGAAGATGGTGATGGTGATGTTGAGGATGATCTTGATGAGGATGATGATGATGACGAGAGGTACCTTCCTTTTCGAGCGAGCTAGGCCTTTGGCGAGGTGGTGGTAATTGAAGATATTCAGCACCATATGAGTACTCTGAAGCTGAAGATGCACTACTCAACTGGGATTGAATATTTGCTGCTTCTTTTTGCAATTGCCGAACCTTCTCTTGCAACGTATGACTTGTTGTGGATGCAGGATTTCTATCATGAGCACTAAGTAATGGAGATAAAGCACCGTTGTTATAAAAAGGAGATGTAGCTGCTGAGTATAGATGGGTAGTAGTTTCATTTTCCCTGTCATTAGGTCTAATTGGACCATATCTCGGAGAGCCTGGAGTTGAGGTTTCGAAAGATCCAGACCTTAGGGTTGATGACTTCGACGTTGAAAGTGTTGATGGGGTCTCGGAAGGTTCAAATACATAACTCGGCCCTGAAAGAGATGATTTTGGTTTTGAAGGATCTTTCTTTCTTCTCCCACCTCTTTGGCTTCGTACAAACACACATTCAATTCCTAGAGTTTCGCAATTGGTACATCTTTGATGTTTTAGTTCTCTTTCACCAGGTTGAGGTGGTACTTCACCATCGCACTTAACTTTCTTCTCACGACAAGCTAGACAAGCATGTCTTGCAACTGGCCTTTTTGACTGTGTTGTTGACATTTATGCTCCTATATGACTGTAATAAATATTGTCTTATTATTATGCTCAGCAAATCAACCTGATTGTTGATAGTTGCGCTGTGAACTTAAGACTTCTGAACTTAAGCTGTGAAAAATAACAAGCAAAAAAAACAATATAGCGGTGATGGTTTGATTATTCAAAAGAACTGAAATTATTTGATATTTCTCAAGATAAAGTAAAAGCCTATACGAATCTGAGATAGGAATACACACAACGTCTTATATATTGAAAATTGAAATTGAAGGCTTAGAGAGCACTTACGGATAACTTATTTCAGTTTTCAATTCATCGGCAATTGAGATGGGTTTTTGCATGCAATCCTTTTTGGGACACACTGAAGAAGAGGCTTTTGGGGTTTTGAAAACTTGCCAATCATTTTCGTTTTTTTATTATTTTTTATGCTTTCAGTTGGGCTTATTTTTGCGTTTTTTTCAAATGCCTGATCAAAGCCCCCAACAAGCAAAGTTAAAGTTGCTGGCATTTGACTTCAAATCTAGAAGTCTTAAGGTTCGCGGCCATCTCAAATCCCAAACTACTTGAAGACCCTAAAATTCTTCAGTACAATTTTAAAGCTAGCTCGTGTGAAATTTCATTGGTTTAGGCTTTCAGCTTGTTGGCGAATGCTATCGATTAGAAGCTGACTTGTGAAGAAACCAAATAAATCATAGACTACTCTAAAACTTAAGTTACTATGGTGATTGAGGGACCAAAACGGACAACGTTGTTAGTAGATGAAAATATGATCATAACATGTTTTTTTAATGCAAACTTGAACGGGACAATAAAAGGGTCTTGTAACTTGAGAAGTTGTGTTCCGCTTTTTGATCCCGGGGCCAACATTTTCTTGAAAGCCGGATTGGAAGAAGAATTGCCGAAATGTTTGTCGAAAGCCTAGAAGCCTAAAAGCCTAAACCTGTAATGCGCCAAATATCAGTACACCATAATATAATACACTATAATGTGGAAATGTCGTAGAAATTGCTCTCAATATATGATTTGGGAAGCATCAAATTGATTTGAGGAGATCTCAAACATGAAGGAATTATAAGTCATTAGAGATCTTTCTCACTTAGAACTCTGTACAAGATCGTATTGTTTTTCGGCTCATCTTAAGATCGGCTCATATTTTCTGTTGAAGGAAAGGCCGCCGACAAGATAGGCCAAGCAAAAAAAAGGCACAGATATCTTATACTTGAATATTTGGAATATTAAGACTTTAGTAATTCATAAGTATTTCAGCAAATTCTTGAAATTACATAATGCTGAACTTGTGGCTACTACAACGTGGTATTCGAAAGGACTATTTCAGCTTTCGATATTCAGTATTGAAGGGGCTTAGAGAAGTACTTGAAAATTTTCGGTGAATGATTTTTCTCCAGTTACTTCGACCTACATATGACTAGAATTAAACTGAAGAACCATAAAATATAGCAATCAACTCATTTGGATTCTACTCGTATGTTTTATTCAAGAGTTGCAACTCTAGCCGGGACATGGAAGACATCCCTAAGACGTTTTTAACTGAGCGGTTGTGATAATCACAAACTTTTATTTGCTTAAGGTTCAAATACCGTAATACGAACAGCTACATGATTATACGTCTATAGGGTTTATCTAAAATTGAAATGAAATGGAAGGAATTACTGGTTATACTGCTGTAGTCTACTGAATTATGAAGTTTAGAGATATCAATGTTGCAATCTATTATGACTACGTGTCCATAATTGCTTCTAGTGTTCATACATGTAATATTAAATAATGTCCATAAGTAAGGTGAATTTCATTAAAGATGTGATACTATATTGCGGGACAGATCATAAAAGAAGGCTGTAAACAGAAGAGTAGGTATATGAGTGAATTTCCAATAAACCCTTGAGTTCATCTAATCTGTCAATGATAAAGTTGTTTTCAATATTGAATATACTTTTTAGTGATGTTTTGTAAGTATTTGTAGAGTCATCAGCATCAGATAAGCACCATAATTTTATTAAGGTGCTGTCAACTTCCTTCAAGTCATTGAAAATGTTAAGGAGCTCACTCTTGATTATATTTAATGATTTTATATTTGAGACAGAATCAGATCTATGAGATGCAATATACTCCAATAATAAAATTTTGAACGATGCAACATTTCTAGCGGAGATTTCAAGCTTCATCTCTTCCACGTAGTCTTCAATAGATAAATTTGACTTGGCTAATTCGTATTTAAACAGTTTGATTTCGAATTCAGCATATTCTGGACATTTCTCAATTGCCTTTGAAATCCAAAGCTTAGTGTAATGATTCATCAACCTTCTCCATATAACGAGATATTGAGACTGGTAAGGGGTGATAGAAAAGTCAATCGATTTCGCATACTTTCTGATAAGCTCTTGAATTCTTATAAGATAAGACTCATCTGAGTGGTCATGTAAAACAGCTTCTTCTTCATTTGTCAACTTGATGCCAATACATCCAAATAACATTTCGTTCAACTTGAATATATCAAATGAGTTTTGAACTTCTTCCATAAGACTCCTGAATGATTTGATTCCAACTGCAGACATTTCTTTTTCAACTTGAAAATCATCGCTAGCATATGCAGGATTTGTTCTCCCTGTTTGTAAAACTCTTTTAGCTTTGAAGGCAAACTTGACTCTGTTAAATCTGAAAAGTCTCCATTCAAATATAGTAAACCCAGGCGGAATGATTAAATTATCATTTAGCGACAATTTGGAGTTCTCGAACTTCGTATAAGCGACAAACAACTCATCCACTCTGTCTTGAAAGTTTAAACCAAGAGTGAACCAATTGTGTAAAGGATCTTGATTTCTTTTCATGTTCATTGCAATCTGTTTCTCCAGTAACGATTTTTGTCTTTTAAAAACATCCCTTCTTTTGTACTCGTAGTCAGGTTTAGCACCCATATATTCTTGAATTGCAATGCCACTTTCTAGTACATCTAACGCATTCATTAATAACAAAAGTGATCTATTAGAGTGATAGTTGGCGAAAATATGAAAGAAACCAACGTAGCGTCTCCAGGATCTTAGAAACTTCAAATGAGAGGATGTAAAGAGCACAGAGCCGAGATCTTTGATGCAACTTTGATAGCTTACCAACAATCTTCTTGACTCTCTTAGAAACCTTGATACTAAATAAGAATAGAAATCATCATCATGGTAATGCAACCTCTCAAAACCACCTAAGTTGAATCCACCATACTCCTGGATAGAATGTTTTCCTAGAGTGGTATCATAGGCCTTTTCAATGTTTCTCGAAGGAGAATGATGATCTGCAAGCATTATTATAGAATATATAAATACATTCTCCAAGGGTAATTTGGCATTCAACTGAGGAACCCGGAGCACAAGCAAAGAGTGTCTGATATCAGATTTGAAATTTGAAGAGGTAATCAACTTTTTGAGATCTTCAAACGTATTGAATCTGAGAGCATCTTCTAATGACTTGGTGATCAACTTAGAGTTTTTAAATTTCTCCCTTTGAAGATAGTTCTTGATAGAATTGAAGATTATTTCATGTTGGGGAGACTCATCGACTAAGGCAACATTAGAATCATCATCATCCTCATTCGAGATACGAGCACTATGATTCAGGACCGAAGGGGCACTTGACAAGGGTTTTAGATCATCATCAGTTAGTCCAGCTTGAAGCTTAAACTTTCCAAAAACTCTTGCATCACTTGAAAATCTTCTAGCATGAGTTTTTTTCTCTTCAATAACCGCCTGTCTATTTTGTGAAGCAGTATCCAGTCTTTTGTTAAACTCATTCTGTCTTCTCTCAATTTCCACACGAGTTTCTTCTCTAAATTTAGATACTCTCTCCAGTACTTCATCAGCTGATAGGGTTCTCTTTTTTGGGACTACTCCAAAACTTCTTTTGATTGGAGAGGATCGAAGGTCTCTGGATCTTGATGGAGAAGACGATGGTGATTTCACAGGCGTTAGCCTGGAAAGAATCCTTTTGGGAGGTGACAAGGGAAGTTTAGGCTGATATTCGCTCATAGTTGAAGGATTTTTTTTTATTCAAGATACTTTAAATAATGACCTCCAGCAATGATAAATGTGTAAATCGGAACTTTTGCTTCTGGAAGAGAAACAGAAGTTCAAAGATACAGAATGAAGATTGTAGACTAAGATTTTATCCTTTATATGCTCTCCCCAAATGAACAGAAAATTAATGCTGTTAAAGCCCTCAACTCTTTAACGAGCTAGTTATTTTCGAATGAAAAATGCTCTCTATTCAGATGAAAATGTGTCAAACCTTACAGTCTTATATCAAGACGCTGCTCGCTTACACAACAAATCAAACGATGCGAATTTCATGTAAATGTGTCACAATTGTTCTTTTTTATCAATAGAGAGTAACCCCTTAATAGCGGAAAGTAAAAAAAAATTTGAATTTTTGCAGTAACCCTCCTCCAATGTTTTTTGTATGGAGTTCCGAAGGCGCGACGGTTTGAAAATTTTATTAAAATTTTCCGCCAGAAATGATGGGGAAATTTTTTGGCATTAAATGAGCCAAAAGTGGCCTGAAAGTGAAGATTTTTGCTTCAAATA
>JAJMFM010000096.1:0-33909 GCA_030574875.1 Taiozyma peoriensis
AGATGTGGCAAGGAGTCTCTTGATAATGGTTGGAAAAGATCTTCTATTGAATTTGCACCATAGTTCAAAGTTGAAATATCAGTAAAGATTTCAGCTATGTCTCCTATTAATGAAGAGTTTGGATCAAGCATAGTATTTTGAGAGTCAGCTGTCCCAGGGAACAAGTGTGTGTTGTTACGAGGTTGAGGAGAATCAATTTTTCTTTCATCTTTCATACGATCGAAAAGGAAATCCAATTCTTTAAACCTCTTTTCATTTTCAATAGCAGTAAAGTTCCCTGATGTTGCCATGTGTCTATTGAGATTTCTACCTACTTCAATGAGATCTGAATACAATCCCTTCATCATATAAAGTATTAATAAGGAGGAGAAAAGATATCTAGCATCCCAAAACCCAAAATAGGAGAATAACCCAATAGTTTTCAAATTCTGTAGTATATTGATATTTACAGATGCTGCACTAACACATTTTTGAATAGCCTGCTTTACCTCTGGATTTAACGTTGATTCTTCTGCTTGACCTAAGAACATAGACATGACTAAAGGTCTAGTGGTGATTATCACAATTTGATTTAATCTCAAGTAGAGATTTGCATTTGTTCGATCACCTATTTTAATGATATTTTCTTTCAAATCCAATGGAAGATTTTTTTGGAAACTAGTCAACATTCGAAGGCAGTCTAACAACTCAGAAATGGTTTTTCTGGAGTTTGTTTTATATATTCTTTTCATTATGTCACCCACCACGACAGCTAACCTACTGTTGTGTAATAAAATGTCAACTTTAAACCCATCGTTCAAATCAGATACAACTTCAAGTTCAACGCTGATATTGTTACCATCGATATGTACTGGTTGTCCAATTTTAGCAGCCCATATGCTATCCATAACATAACAAGTCCACCAAACCCTTCTTCTTTGCTCTCTAAGATCATCCGAGAGATTTTTGGCCTTTTTATGAAGACCTAAAGTTAGAGATAAACGAGCAGCAATTCCATATGTTGTAAAAGCTGTATTTGATCTATTTAAACCTTGTTGATAAAATCCTATCAAAAGTTGAATTTGAATCATTTGTAAAGTTGGATTCTCAAAATCATTTTTCAAAAGCTTCAAGCAGTTGTTATAGTATTCAATACCAGGAGTATCTGCTGTAAGTGTTTCATTCGAACTTTGTTCTCCAATTGCCAACGATATTAATAGATAGCAAATCCAAATCGGATCATCTGTTTCCAAATGATTATCGTAATTGAATTCAACTCTATCTAGAAAACTTGCCTTATCAAACAAGTAGTACTCTTGACCGATAAATTCAATGGCCTTTTGCAACAAGGAAATTGCAATAGATTTTTCAGGAAGATGTAATATACCTGAAATCTGCTTCATTGAGCTTTCATCATCGAAATAATGTCTTAATCCTTGACCATTGGAAGGGACCAGAATCTCATCATCATCACCATCCATATCTAAAAATGAAAACAATGAACTATCCGTAGTTTTTGAATTTTGGAAATAGTTATCCTCAAGTATCCCAAGTTCAGTTGGCTTTGTCCCTGTCTCTGTCTCTATTTCTGTTTCTATGTCATCATGTCTAACTTCATCCTCTGTTGTCACTTTCCCAGAGGTCAACTCCTCTAGTTGCTTTACTCTAGCTTGCAACCTCAATATTTCAGACTCATTGATGGTTATTATCCTGTCACGTCCAGGGTAGATACACTCTTTGTTGCTGATTGTACAATTTCTGCATGTTGGCTTCCCTATCCACATACATTGTTAGTACTTACGAGCTCTCAGACACTTTCTAGTTCTAATATATTATACTCACCACCGGAACATTTGGTCTTATGTGCCCTACATCTCTGACATGCTAAATGAACTCTTCCAGAAGCTTTGACGGACAAATACTTCACCCTATTCATGACAATTTATCTGAGTGAGATGCTATACAAACCTTTGTGAGGCACTTTAAACAAAACATCGTAAAAGAAAGATTTTAAAACAATAAACAGCATTTATTATGCGACGTATGTTTCAACGATGCGTCAGTGGCTTGATAATAAGCGGGTTTGATAAGCACCAAATGCGGTTTTACTCTTTTTCGGGTCCATTTAGATAAAGTTTAAAGCGGAAGCGGAAATAGTCCCAGATTTAGACTTAGATTAAAAAAGAAGAAGAGACTTTGAGACTAAAGTTGATTCTACAGTTATATCCAATTGGGTATAGGTTTGTCTCTTTTAGGGGTTTTTTTGTATTAATGATCATTATTAACAATATTCAGACGATAAGTAAACTATGCCTTGGCCCTCAGTTTTGATTTGGGCTATCTTTCATTTCATGTATAGTATATCGGTCTGTAGATTAAAGTATTTTTAATATATTGTCAAATATCAATATAAGATATTTATCACAGGTAGTGTCGTTCATGCAGCTGAACATTTATGATTAGTGCTATACAAATAGTGGGTTTATCTTAGCAGTTGGTCCAGAAAGTTGTGATACGCCTCTTTTCAAGTACTTCCCAAAGCCAAGTTGACCTTTTATACCTCCATTATCTCTATCCCATACAACTTCACCTCTTATGATTGTAAAACGAGGCCAGTTTGTGAAAGTCATACCTTCGAATGGAGTATAGTCAATATCATGATGAAGCATTTCATTTGTTAAATTGAATGGCTTCATTTGATTTTTAGGATACCAAATTGTAAAATCTGCATCATAACCTATCCCAATGGTTCCCTTTTTATCACCAAGTCCATAAAGTTTTGCAGGATTTGTTGAACATATTTCAACAAATTTTTGTGGTGTGATTCTATCAGTTTCAACGCCATAACAGAACAATAGTGGTAGTCTTGTTTCGATTCCAGGTAAACCATTTGGGACATGTTTGTAATGTGGTAAACCATTGATTAAGCCTTGCTTTTTACCCTTTGGATGATCATATTTAGATGGTGCATGATCACTGGAAAAAATAGTGATAGTGCCATTTTGAATGTTTTTCCAAACTCCATCTAATTCTTCTTGATTTTGTCTTAATGGAGGAGAGCATATAAACTTTGCACCATGGAAATTATCTTTTCCATTATGATTACAACAGTTATGTTTAAGGGAATCACTAGTTAAAAAAAGGTATTGAGGACATGTTTCAGCAAATATTGGTTTTAATTCCTTTTGAGCAACTTGAACATGATTCAATGCTGCCTCTGCAGACATATGTACAATTAAAATTGGAACGTCTATAATCTTTGCAAGAGATATAACTCTATAAGAAGCTTCATCTTCTGCTTCGATAGGTCTTGAAAGTGAATGGTAATAAGGCTCTAGCAATTTATTTCTTTCAAGATTTTCATTAATAAAATCAATGACATCTGAATTTTCAGCATGAATCATTGTTGTTATTTGTAAAATTCTTGTTGCTAAAAGAAGATCTAACAATTGAGCATCGTTTAATTTGTATCTAGGATATGTAGTATAAACTTTAACACTAGTTATTCCTTCATTGGCAATTAATTTAGGTAATCTTGCTATTGCCTCAGAAGTTGGATCAGACATTATAAGATGGAAACCATAATCGCAATAACTTCCAATTGAAGCCTTTGCATGATAGTTTTCAACAACAGTTTGCAAATCATCAATACCTTTATATTGGATTGCAAATGGAAGAATGGTAGTATTCCCACCAGCTATGGCACTTTTTGAACCTGTTTCAAAATTATCACCAGTTACGGAGTTCTCTTGATGAAGATGAACATGAGAATCAATCCCACCTGGTGTTATGAAAGCGCCTTGAGCATTGATAACTTTATCACCGATCAATACTTCTGTGGACATTGTCTTAATAACACCGTCTTTAATACCGATATAAACATTTGGTGAAAGAACATCAGCAGCTGTGACTATATAGCCATTATGGATCACCAGATCAAACATACTTGTTTGCCTTGGTGATCCACTTCTTGAAAGTCTTTATTGTGATCCATTTGAGTCAAGGGCCAGTAATTTGTTATTTATAGCCCTTGGAGATGAGCTTTAAAAGTCTCCCCGGGGAAACCTCGCTAGATTTCCTATCACTGATTATTGTAATATATATATATATATATATATATATATATGTGATGCTCCATACCTACACCAACTAGAGGAGAGTACTCTGGGGAATAGGTTTAGAATGGATCAATGATAATGACAGTCAAAGATTTGGAGTCACTTCCAAATGTGGAGTTAAATCCAGATACTTACAAAAAGATTAAAATTTTACTAATAAATCCAAATTCAACAAATTTAATGACAATCAACTGTTTAGAGATGGCTAAAAATCATCTATCTCCAGATGTTACTTTATATGGATATACTGCACCTTATCCTTCTCCAACTTCTATAGAATGTCATTTGGATTCAGTTTTATCCTCTGCTGACACTTTTAGAGACGTTTATGATTATGCCAAACAAGCCGATGCTCTTCTTGTTGCTTGCTTTTCTGATCATCCATTGGTGAATTGTTTGAGAGAAGAGTTTGACATACCAACGTGTGGTATATTTGAAGCTGGGTTGTATACCGCGAGATTACTTGGTGGACGATTTGGAGTTGTTACCACTGTTGAAAGAAGTTCAATAAGACATGGTGATGCTATTAAAAATTTTGGATTAAATAAATTTTGTGTAGGATTGTTAAGTACCAATTTAAAAGTTTCCGAATTACATTTAAAACCAAGAGATCAAGTGTTGAAATTAATGTCAGAAGTTGCTAAAAAGTTGGTTAATGAAATGGGGGCTGATGTCTTGATTTTAGGTTGTGCAGGTATGGCTGATATGCAAAATGCAGTTAGTTTGGCAGTTGATGATAAATCAATCCCAGTTATTGATGGTGTTATTACTGGTGTTAATATATTAACAGGTTTGATTAGATGTAATTTGAAAACAAGTTCAAGTGGACTATTTGCCAGTAGTGAAAAAACAAGAAAATCAAGAGGACAAGATTATATCTAGCTTTTTTTAGTTTAATATTATAATCTTTCAATTGAAGCGTAGATTCATTTTGCTTATATAGGAACGGAGTTCCGTTTGCATTAATTGCAACAATAATAGGTAATAAGTGTAAGCATGAAGAAATGATCCCTTAATGATCCCTTACATTCTTATTCGGATTGTGTATTGCTCTAGCCTGTATATCAACTACAAATGATATTATAGAATTGGCAAAATGTTACCAAGACCTTCAACGGAAAGTCAATGGAATGGTTGCCCGGGAGCTTTTTAAGACATGTGATTATAACCAAAGGATTCATGAGCTTGGATATCTTTTATCATAAACAGATTACAACTGTTTGCCGATCGATAATAACTTACAATGAACTTTGGGTTGACCCATTTTATTTGTAATATTCTGTTTCTTAAAGTGAAACTTTCATTAGTTTGGATAGGAGTTCTTTGATACTTTCTCCGAGATTAAAACATTTATCAATTTGCATTAAATCAAATGCTTAAATTCTCGTATATGTAAAATAAAGCTGTAGGATGAGAAAATTGCAAATCTTTAAGGCATAAACCTGATATTATCAACTGATTAATGAAATTATATATATAAAGATGACCATTGTACTCTAAATGCCTACATATTTTTATATGGTAGATGGCTTCCAATCTCTATACAATGAAGAAATTGAACCAAATTACAATGCCTTCTTGGAGTGAAATAAAGACCAAAATTGAACTTCATCCATCTGATGCCACTTATTCTGATGGTATTTTATTTTCAAATAAATCACTTGATCCAATTCCTCAATATTCCAAAGAAAGAAAATGGGAATGGTTTTCCATTTTAGGATTTTGGATTGCTGAAGCAATGTCTATATCAATGTATCAAGTTGCTTCAAGTTCTATATCTGCTGGGTTAAGTCCAGGACTTGCCATACTTGCCATTTTCATTGGTCATATTATCGTTTCCATACCAGCTATGTTAAACGCTTATGTTGGTGCTAAATATGGAATTGGATTCCCATTAATGATGAGATTTACTGGAGGTGCTGCACCAAAATTTTCAGGTTCTCATATATTTGTTGGAATTAGAGGTATTGTATGTATAATTTGGTGTGGTACACAATCTTATCAAGGTGGACAATGTGTTCAAAGTATGTTAGAAGCAATATGGCCAGAATTTATAAATTTTAACAATCATCTTCCATTAAATGCTAAAATTACAAGTGCTCAACTTTTATGTTTCTTTTTATTCATTATATTTCAACTACCTGTTTTATATTTATCCATAAATCAATTAAGAATTATGTTTTTGGTTAAAATTGTTTTATTACCAATTTTTGGTTTAGTTCTATTCTCATGGTGTGTTCATAAGGCTAATGGATTTGGTCCTATTTTCAATCAAGGTAATCAAATTACAGATGGTACTCCTGTAATTGTTATATTCTTTAGATGTGTTGTTTCCACAATTGGTCCAAAGGCTACTCTTGCATTAAACATATCTGATTTTACAAGATATGCTAAAAGGCCTAAACAAGTTTGGTGGCCTCAATTTATTGGATTGGTTATATTGGTTTCATTTTGTGGTATATTAGGTATTGTTGTCACTAGTGCAACTCAAGTTATATATGGAGTAACTACATGGAATCCATTACAAGTACAAAATTTATGGGAGAATAGACCTGCTAAATTTTTTGGATCTTTATGTTGGGCATTTGCCATAATTGGTACAAATATTTCTGCTAATACAGTTTCATTTTCATATGATTTATCATTATGGTTCCCCAAATGGATCAATGCAAGAAGAGGTGCTTATATTTGTATGGCATTAGGTGTTGTTGCTTGTCCTTGGTATATTCAACAATCAGCCAAATCATTTGCAAGTTTCTTGGGAGGTTATTCTTTATTTCTTGCACCAATTGCTGGAATAATGTGTACTGATTATTACATCTTAAGAAATAGAAGAATTGATCTACCAGGTCTTTATCACTTTGATGGTCCATATAAATTTTATCATGGATATAACATTCCTGCTTTCATTGCATTCTTTTGTGGTATAGCACCAAATTTACCTGGATTAGCATGGGTTTGTGGTGTTTCAAGTATTCCTAAAGCTGCTATTTATCTATATTCAATCTCATACGTTCCAGGGATTTTAATAGGTTCAGGTGTTTACTATATCATTTGTAAATATTTCCCTAAATTATGGATGGCTAATCTTGATACTTTTGAAGAAGATCCAGGTATGACTTTTGTTGATCCTAATGAAGAATTTATCGAAGGTGTTGAATTGAATTCAAATGATAACAAATCAATGGTGTCAAAACCATAGAGTTTATATATATATATATATATATATGTTTGTTAAGTTCATTGTAGTGTCTCTAAGATAAAATGTAATGTATTAGGCTATATATTTGGTTTCAATACTACCCTTTTGTGATGTTAATCTCTTATATAATTCTGGACGACGATGTCTTTCAAAATCAAACATCTTTTGCTTCCCATTAATAGTATCATCTAAATCAATTTCAGCAATTAAAATTTCATCATCTTCAGTTTGAGCTTTGGCAATAATTTCACCATTTGGATTAACTATAATTGAACCTCCAATTAAACCTTGACCATCTTCAACACCACATTTGGCAACACTAACTGCAAAGCAAGAGTTGAAATATGCATTTGAAGTTGTTGCCAAATCGCTATGAAATTGTCTAAGTTTTTGGTTCTCTTTGGATCCAAATAACAAAGTTCCATTAGCTGCAGTGTTATAACCATTTAAACAAAGATCCATTCCTTGAAGTGCATAACATCTCCAAGCTTCTGGCCATCTTCTATCGTTACAGATAAGCATACCAATGGTAGAATCGATCCAATCAGGATCGGATCTATAAGCAGAGAATCCCAAATCACCATATTTAAAATATCTTTTCTCTAATTGTTGGAATTGAATTCCTTCAATTGGATTATTAAATCCAGGTAAATGAACTTTCCTATATTTTTGTACCAATTGACCATTGTTATCAACTAAGATAAAAGTGTTGAAATGATCACCTTCATTAGTTAATTCAGCATATCCAAGAACAAATCCAATGTTTAAATTTTTTGAAGTTTCAAATAATGGTTTCAAAGTTTCATTATTGGTAATATCACCTTTTTCAAAAAATGAATCAATTTCATCTTGTGATTCAATAAACCATCTGGGGAAAAATGAAGTTAAACAAAGTTCTGGGAATACAGCTAATTTAGCACCTTTTAAAGCAGATTCTTTTAATAATTCAACTAATCTTGAAACTGTTTCTTTCTTTGAAGTGGATTTTAAAATTGGACCTAATTGTATTCCAGCAATTGTAAACTTTCTAACTCCCATCTTATATGTTGAATCTAATCACAATCATTATAGATATATATTGATATACTTATAGATATACTTATATAGATATATATATATATATATATATATATATCTGGGACATAAATGTTACCCAAAGATAAGCATACGGAAAAGTTTGATGAGATTACCGACAAATTAATAGGCCCGAAAGTCTAGCTAAAATGGCCCAGATAATCTCAAAGTATCTAGGTTATATAGTATTCAAATCATCTATAAACAATCCAAGTAGATAAACGTTACTTGCAAAGAAGAAAATAGAACTTGCAAACAATTTGACAAAGGTATTTATACCTTTAAATTCCAAATTATAAGCATAGAATAGCCAAGTTGATTGAGATATTATCCATAATAACAATCCAATAAATCCCTTGATCTTATTTTTGGTTAATAATGATGAGTTAAATAGATGAATTGGTAAAAAAATTAAAAACCATATAAAGTATTGTGATGTTATAACTTTGTTAAAATTTACAAATGTAAAAGTTTGAATGAAAAGTGTACTTGTTAATGATTTTTTAGTAAATTTAATTGGTTGTATAATTCCTGAAATGATTAACTGTGGTAAAAATGCTAATTTAGTAAAATCTAAACCTGTATAATCTGTTGATTTAAAGTATAATGCAAAGTTATAAATTGAAAAATTATGTCTATGATCAATCCTGGAAAGATGATAGAAATATGAATGTTGTAAAAATTCAACTCCATATATAAGATACATCAATAGAGTTAATGATAAAAATGATAAAAAGGCACATGAACCAAATTTTAAAGTGCTTTGGTTAATAATGTTCCAATTGCGACTTAGATAAATTAATGCAGTTGGGACATAAATAATTGGATAAATCTTAAAATGAACGCTTAACCCAATAAAAATCCCACTTTTCATTAAATCTCCCTTTAGTAAATAATAGACGAATAACATGATAAATACCGTTAATACGCTTTCTGAACTACCTCTTGTACTTATAGTGATAACCATTGGATTTAACAACCAAATTGAACCTAATATTAATCTTTTAAATTTTTCATTGTTTAAATCTTTCAACTCTAATATCTTTAATATGATTAACCCTGTTAATATATCAGCCAATATGAATAAAATTTTCCCAAATGGAATGAAGAAATTGTTTGGTATTAATAACCAAGCTAACAATGGAGTATAACGATATGTTTCTCTGTTATATGGACTTGAACCTTTCCAAACATAGTTTGAAGCATCTGAAAATACAAGATAATCTATATCT
This sequence comes from Taiozyma peoriensis, assembly GCA_030574875.1. Lineage (NCBI taxonomy): Eukaryota > Fungi > Ascomycota > Saccharomycetes > Phaffomycetales > Wickerhamomycetaceae > Taiozyma > Taiozyma peoriensis. The sequence continues at coordinate 9,606 of JAJMFM010000096.1, forward strand.
GTATATGGTAATTCCATATTTGCATCTTGATAGAGACCAAAGAAGAAGAATCCGATTCTCAACAGTATCGAGAGTGTGATGAGTGTAGGCACCATTCTTGATGGTTCTATATATATATATATATATGTGTGTGTGTATATATGATTATTATGTCTCATTTTTTTTATATAATTTTGTCCGATAAAATTTATACAACTCTTTATTAACCAAAAGTCTATGAAAGTCAATACAACAAAATGTCACAAGAAGAAGTTTATAAACAGTTTGAATCATTTGATTTCCAGTCAGATGATTTCCAAAATGGGTTAGCAAATGTTTATGAATCATATTTGGATCAACTAAACCAACAAAACAATGGTCAATTAAACGAATTATCCAAAGATGATAAAGAAAGATTATTAATTCAGGCAAAAGTGTATTATTTTTGTTCAAATACTGGGAATATTTTAAACATTGAAGATTATGAAGAATGGAGGCAACAATTGAAAGAATACTCTTATCAAAATGTTGTTGAAATGATATTAAAAGGTGAAGAAATTCCTGGTATTAAACAAATACCAACTACTGTTTTAAAAGGTTCAAGTTCAAAATCTATTCAAAAAACTAGACAAAAACCGTGGGAGATTAAGACTAATGAGACTAAAGAGACTAAAGAGACAGAGACTAATGAATCATGCTCCAGTTAATCTTAAAACAGCTTCAAATGCAGCCAAAGCAGCAGCATTAGCAGGAAATGATCTTAGTATACTTGGAACAAATCCTTTAACAAACCCATTTAAACCTCTTTGGCGATAAATTTCACTCAATGCCCATCTCCAACTTTTCAAAGAACCATTAAACTTATCATTTGCCAAAAGATAACTCTTGATAACATCAACAGGATAAGCAGTTATCCAAAAGCATGAAGCACTTAATCCACCTGACCAAAAATTTATTGAAACATTACCAAAATTTGTATTCTGTTTAAAGAACTTTGTAAAAGTGAAATAGGTGCCCCACCAAACTAAAAAATTTGTTCTAAATATTAAAGTTGATATTAAACCTTTGTATAATCCATTAATTCCAAAACCTTTAGTTTTAATAACATTTTTTAAAACTTGAATTGGTCCTGAATATCTTTGAGCTTTGTTACCATATTGTACTTGTAATTTAACTTTAATTAATTCAACTGGTGCTGCAATGAAACTAACAGTCCAACCTGCTAATACACCGGCAAACATATGACCTTTTAAATCTAATTCATCATCATTATAAAAATTTTTTTTCAAAATTCTTCTATAGTTATGTAAAGATCCTAACATCATACTATCCATGAATATCCACCCCCACAAAGGTGGTGTAAAACCTAGGAAAAATCCTTTAATACCTTGAGTTTGTAAAGTTTTGTAACAACAATCAATTGGTCCTTTAAATTTATGATTTGAATCAGTTTGTAATCTAACTTTTATAGTATCAAATGGATGTCCAACGGTATTTTTAGCAATTCCAGAGAATACCCCAGCTACAAACCCAATATAACCACCTGGTTGATCTCCCATTGTATATATATATATCTATATCTATATCATCTATATATCATCTATATACTATAATATATATATCTATATACTATAATTATATTTATGTCCCATTTTTTTATAAATCCGAAACAGGAACAAAACCCAAGCGGAATCGGAATGAATAATTAATACTCATAAAAAGCACCATCATTACCAAATTTACCAATTATTCCAGTGGGCATCCAACCTTGACTACCAACTCTTTCACCATTGGTTATAGCCCTTTTCAGATCTTTGATAGGTTTACCAATGATGAATCCTCTTATACAAAGTTCACCTTGTTTTTTATCAATGTCCAAATTAGGTGATTTAAACAGTTTAATTTCAAGTGATAATGATGATGAACCTCTATTCTTTAAATTTGGATTAGAGAATATTCTATAGTCATAGAAATTTGTAGTTAAGATTGGACCAATGACATTTGATAGATATCTTTCTTGAATTAACCTTGAACCAAATAAAATTCTAATTAAACTTGCATTTTTCGATAAAAGGTATTGATTTGAATTGATATTGTTTACATAGATTAATCTTATTGATTTATATTTAGCCAAAGAAGCTGATGAACTGAATATACCTTGGCTAAATAAATGTTCTGCTCTAGAAATTTTAATCCCATGAATTAAATTTATATCAAAATTTTCAACAATTTTAATCAATTGTAAATGGTTTAATTGTAATATGGTTGGGTTTTGTGTTAAATCCAATGAATCATTAGTGTTTAGAATTATAGAACCACCAAATAGTAAAATTGCAAAAATTTTGGGCCAATAGAATATTTGAGATGAAGATTGATTTATTAAAAATTTATCATTAGATGATAATTCATGTCCTAATGGAATTTGTTTAATCAAAGTTGCAATTGCACTGACAAAATTCCCATGTGTAAATGAATATTCTTCATCTTGAGAAATATCAATTAATGGTATACCTTGATCGAAAATTGGATCATATTTATATTGATAAATATCATCATTCAATTCATCTAAATCACCTAATTCATTCCAATTAATTACACCATCTTTATAAGTCTCATCAGAATCAACAACTAAAATCAATGGATGCTTGATATATGGTAGTTGAGATTTTGACACTATTAAAATATCAACATCCGTTGATTTTGGTAGTTGATTGTAATGGTATAAAGTTAAACCATTTAAAAAACTTGTCATTGATATTAAAAACCCATGATATGAGTGTAAAGGTATGGTTATTCCAATTTTAATACAATTGTTATGATTTAAAAATTGATAAAGTCTTTTAACTATTGCATTTAAATTATTCACAGTAATTTGTTTATCATTGAATGTAAATCTTGGTTCATCATTATTTTGACTCATAACAACAGACCAAATATCTCTTAAATTCCCATTTCTTAGTTTAAAACCTTGTCTTATTTGTAATCCTGTAATTAATGGTAATCCATGTGGTGTTAAAACGTTTCTATATATAGCTGATTCAATGGATTTTCTTGATGTTGATATATTTGACTGTTGATTTAAAACTAATTCATCAACATCTTTTTGACTTTCAAGATATTTGGTATAAACAAAGTAAAGTATAACCAAGATTATAATGTATAAAATCATATTTATATTCTATTCAGAGTATTCAGAGTATATAGAGCATATATAGAGTATATATAGAGTATATTTATGTCTCATTTTTTTTCCCGAGATAATCTACAAAAAGGTATAAAAAGGTATTAAAAGGTATTTATCTATCATTTTCAGATTTCAACTCTTTAAATTGAACATTTAAATTTCTTTCTTTAAAATCTTGATCCAATACTTGATTAATCTTATCTGTAATAGTTTGAGATAGTTTAAAAGCCCTTTGACAACATTCCAATAACTGTAATGCATCAATTGATAATCCACCAGCTTTTAAAATTTGACAAATTTCTTTATTTTTATTTATTGTTATAGTTAATAACCCATTTTGAAATAATTCTTCTTGTAAATTTGAATCAACTATAATTAAATCATTTAATTCCAATAAATTGAAAATTGCAAAAGTTATACAAATTGGTATATGTAATATACTTAATTCAACTGGTTCTTTTTCTGAAAATGAATGAATTAAAATTTCTTCTCCTGATATTGTTATATCATTTTTTTTAAAATGTTTTAATCCAGTCATTACTCCAATACAACTTGCATCAATAAATCCACCATCATAGTTAATAAAATGAATATCAGCTCTTATAGACCAACATTTAGCACCTGCTATAATACAAAGACTTTCAAGATCTAAAGCCCCAGATTTCCTTATAGCTTTTTCAATTGATCTTGAAATTAATAATTCATCATCACTTTGTCTATTATTTTCAAATTTTGGTGATGCCATTGAACTAATTTCAGTGGAAACTTGAAATAAACCTTCAAATGGTCTATCTTCATAAGGTTCTACAATTTCACCAGAGATTTTAACAATAACTCTTGTTTGACCTAATTTAACATCAATTAATCCATATTCATCTTTATCAATATCAATTGTTAAAGATCTAAATTCATCTAATTTCCTACCATCTGTCCTTATTCCTTGTTTAAGAGCTTCAAGAATGAATTCCTTCTCATTGTTGGAAACTTCAATATCCTTGGCCATATTTATAGCTATATATATATATATATATATGTATATATATGTATATATATATATAAATTATATATATGAATATATGAATATATATGAATATAATACCCATGTTGTTCAAAAGTTTTTTATCGTCAGTCACGTGATTTTTTTGTTGAAGTCGGATATACTGTTGTTTTTTTATATCATGTGATTTGATAATACATCCGGTTAATTTTTTTTGAATAGAAAAATGGCAAAAATTGGACATAAAGTAAATGTTTTATACTCAATACCTTTGATGAATCAAGATAATAGACATTACCTGTAATGATGCTTAGACAATTAAGAATGGCCAATGGATTGGTCAATGGAGTGGGAATGATCAGTGGAGTGAGATTGGGCAATAGGATGATCAATGGGTCTAGATATTTATCATCACCATCATCATCATTAAATTTTTTCCAACAGGATAGATTACCTTCAAATACTATAATAAGATTTGTACCACAACAAACAGCATGGGTTGTTGAACGTATGGGTAAATTTCATAGAATTTTAGAACCTGGTTTGGCAATTTTATTCCCAATTTTAGATAAAATTCAATACGTTCAATCTTTAAAAGAAGCTGCAATTGAAATTCCAACTCAAAGTGCCATTACTTCTGATAATGTTACATTAGAAATGGATGGTGTATTATATATCAAAGTTTTCGATGCATATAAGGCATCATATGGTGTTGAAGATGCAGAATATGCAATAAGTCAACTAGCTCAAACTACAATGAGATCTGAAATTGGTCAATTAACTTTAGATCACGTTTTAAAAGAACGTTCAAGTTTAAACCATAATATTACCACTGCATTAAACGAAGCTGCTAATGATTGGGGGATAGTTTGTTTACGTTATGAAATTAAAGATATTCATCCACCTTCAAACGTTCTTGAAGCAATGCATAGACAAGTTAGTGCAGAACGTTCTAAAAGAGCTGAAATTTTAGATTCTGAAGGTCATAGACAAAGTGCTATAAATATAGCTCAAGGTGATAAGGCTTCAAAAATTTTAGCCTCTGAAGCTTTTAAATTTAAAAGTATTAATGAGGCAAATGGTGAAAGTGAAGCTATTTTGTTGAAAGCAAAGGCAACAGCTTTAGGAATTAAAGAAATTGCTAAAGCTATAAATGAAACACCAGGTGGTAAAGATGCAGTTTCTTTACAAGTTGCTGAACACTATGTTGAAGCTTTTAGTAAAATTGCTAAAGAGACAAATACTATTATAGTTCCTGCTAATTTAAACGATATGAGTTCATTAATTTCAAGTGGGTTGGGTATATTTAATCAAGTTAATACAACCTTGAAAAAGGATATATGATATATATATATATTACTTCTTCATAAAGAAATCCAATGGTCCCTTTGATATCTTTGGAACTTTTTTAACTCTTTTCAATGGTGTTGATTTCCTTTTATTTACAGAATTTTGATGGTTTAATTCAAATATTGATTCTTTTGCTATGGTTTGGGTAATTTTGGAATTTGTTAGAGTATTAACGTATTGATTTAATCTATCAAATTCATATGAATTTAAAAGTTTTAATTCCCATTTAATTGATAAAAATGATGATATTAAATGAATTGAATTTTTAATTAATGCCAATTGTAATAAATCATTTGGAATTGATTCTTCAATGTTAATTGGATATAAATTTGGTTTAATTAAAGAATTTTCTATACTTGATGGGAATTTTTTTGATATTAATTCAACTTTTAATTGTAAATATTTCAACACTTTATCATTTGAATACTTGTAAAAAATTTCATCTTGTTCTTTTATAGATTCAGTTATTAAATTTAATGAATTGGATATTAAAATTTGTGGAATTTTAACAATCATTGGGAAAAATGGTTCAATTGAATCAATAATATCTTCTAATGATTGATATCTATTCTCTTCTTTATCCAATAGATTAATCATTGTATATACAAAGTTATATTTAGTTGATATGATAATATCCCCATTCTCCAATACTAATCCATCTCCCTTCTCATTTAAATTCTTTAAAACCAACGATCTTACAGATAATTCATCCTTTTTAGTTGTTGGTCTTGAATTAACCTTATCATGAGGATTAAATCCATTAATTTCTTTCAACTCGTATATTTCATCATTTGTAATTAAAAAATTTTGTAATTTCTCAGTTCTTGGATGTGGTAGATTTATTATACTAATCTCTTTATCAGTATTTGGAAGAAGTACAACTTTGGCCTCTGAAAGTGACATTATAGTGTAGTATCATAACATTCATTTATATATATATATATATATACAACGCGATGATGGGTATTTTTCATTATGTCTCATTTAAGTGAAAAATTTAGACGCGTTTTAATCTCAAAGATTCTAAATAACATTTATTTCATCTATATTATAGTGTCTTAGATCTATATAGACTATATCTATATAGACTATATCTATATAGACTATATCTATAAACTATTAACCCATTTCATAGCCTTTACATATATAATTACATATAATTAGCTATGATTAGCTGAAATTACCTATAGTTCATTTTAGTGTCAATATTACATAAGCTTAATAATCTATTGTATATATATAAAAATTTAGCAAGATTAATACCCACTCTTTATACTATTTATAACATTACTTCAAAAGACAAAGGTCAGTTATGGGTGTTCATTCTTTATGGTCTGTTTTAGAGCCTAGTTCAAGGGCAGTAAGATTAGAATCTTTGAGTAGGAAAAAAATGGCTGTTGATGCATCAATTTGGATATATCAATTTTTAAAAGCAATGAGAGATAAATCTGGTAATTCAATATTTAATAGTCATATAATTGGTTTTTTCAGAAGAATTTGTAAATTGTTATATTTTGGTATTCAACCTGTTTTCGTATTTGATGGTGGTGCTCCCTTTGTAAAATTAGAAACTATTAATAAAAGGAAAGATAAAAGACAAGGTCAAAAAGTAAATGCATCTAAAACTGCTCAAAAATTATTAGCTTTACAATTACAAAAACATGTTAATAATGACCAAAAGGATGAAATAGATATTAATCCAAAGATTAATGATGATTATCAATTACCTAAAATTTCAGGATTTGAAGTTTCTAAAAATGATGAACGTATTATGGATGAAGAAGAGTTTAAAAATATAACTGAACAATATGATGATGAATTATTAGGAATTGATCTTAATACAATTGATCCTTCATCAAAAGAATTTGATAATTTACCAACAAGTACTCAATATATGATTCTTTCACAGTTAAGATTAAAATCAAGGTTAAGATTAGGTTATTCTAAAGAACAACTTGAAGATATCTTCCCAAATCGACAAGATTTCTCTAAATTCCAAATTCAAATGGTTCAAAAGAGAAACTATTTCACTCAAAGACTAATGAATATAAGTGGTATGGATATGAATGATATGAATAGAATCTCAAGTGATAAGAATCGGTCTTATAAGATTCAAAAGACAAAAGGTGGTTGGAGTTTAAGTCTTGATGATGACATTGGTCAAACAATTTCTAATCCAATTGATATTGAAAAGGAAGAGTTGAAAAGTTTGAAAAAATTGAATTCAAATCCATTTGATTTAGATGATGATGATGATGATGATGATGAAGATTGGGAGGATATCCCATTACAAGATTCAAATAATACAAGGAAAATTAACTATTCTATAAGTTCATTACCTTTACCATTGGCCAATAAAATTTCTAAAGATGAAGGTGATTCTACAATACGATCGTTTTCATTTAGTCCTAATAAGAATAAGTTGAAAAAAATCATAGTGAAAGATGAAGACAGTGAAGACAGTGAAGAAGAAGTACTAAGACAAGTGGAGGAGAATGAATTGATTGAAGCTATTGCAAAGAGTAAAGATGAATTGAAAAAACAACAAGAGTTGGAAAAATTAGTTGCCAATACTAGTAATGACAATGATGATTTCTTTGAAGATATCCCATTTGATTTTGGTGAAGAAGCATCAGTTAAGAATACTCTTGAAACAAAAGATGAAACGAGTTTATTTAAACCTCCACAACCTAAAGTTCAACCTTTAACTTCAAACTTATCAAAAGTTTTTAACCCTGATGTTAAAATGGATAATCTTTTAAAATCACCAACTCATTTGACAAGAGAAAAGAAGAAAGAAATAGATTTAAATGAAAAGAAAGAAGTAGATTTAAATGAAAAGAAAGAAATAGATTTAAATCGAAAGAAGAAAGAAATAGCACCATCATGGTTTAATAATAATTTTCAAAACCCATTTAAGCAAAGAGAACCTTCTTTGTTGAATAAGAGGAAAATTGATGAAAGGAATGATAAAGATGGATTTGTTCCATTCTATGAAGTTCAAGAGATGTTGAATAATAATGATGATGAAGATGATGATCTTGTGGAAATAGATAAAGAAGCTATAGAGGTTAATGATGATGGCAATGAACTTAAAGTTAATGAAGACAAGGATGATGACAAAGTTGTAATTGATTATGAGTTTTATGAAAGTGATGAAGAACGATTAAACGAACAACTTTCCAAAGAGGAAGAAGAACATTTCCAATTTCAAAAAAATTTAAATCCAAATATAACCAATACATTAGAATTTGATATAAATCTTTTAAAAGAAGAACAAAGAAAAAATTTAAGAGATTCAGATGAAGTTACACAAGAGATGATTAAACAAGTTCAAGAATTATTGGCAAATTTTGGTATACCATATATAACTGCTCCAATGGAAGCAGAAGCTCAATGTGCAGAATTATTAAATTTAAACTTGGTTGATGGTATTATAACTGATGATAGTGATGTTTTCCTATTTGGTGGTGATAAAATTTATAAAAATATGTTTCATGAAAAGCATTATGTTGAATTTTATAATGGAGAATTAATTTTTAAAGATTTAGGATTAAATAGAGATAAATTTATTGAATTAGCTCATTTATTAGGAAGTGATTATACAGAAGGTTTAAAAAGTATTGGACCAATAACTTCAATGGAAATTTTAGCAAATTTTGAAAATTTAAAAGAATTTAAAAATTGGTTTATAAATGGACAATTTGATTTAAATTTACAATCAAATGAATCAAAATTTTTAAAATCTTTAAGAAAAAAAATGGTTAAAAATGATATTATATTAGATGAAAATTTTCCTGATAATAGAATTAATCAAGCTTATTTAAATCCAGAAGTTGATAATGATAAAACTGAATTTGTTTGGGGTACACCAGATTTAGATAAATTAAGAAAATATTTAACTATTAATGTTGGTTGGAGTGAGGATAAAATTGATCAAATTTTAATTCCATTGATTAAAGATTTAAACAAGAAAAAAAGAGAAGGTACACAATCTACTTTAAATGAATTTTATAACGTTGAAGATTTAAACTATCATAAAAAGAAGAAAAAAGATAATAAAAGATTATTAAATGCTAGGAATATGATGAATCAGAAAAGAAGAAAAAAGTGATTAATAACCCCCACACACTATTTAAAAACCGGATTTTAACAATTTAATTTTTTTAAAACCGGAACAATTTAAACTTAACCGTTTTATACGTTTTATTTTTATGAGTCACTTTTTCCATAAATTCGGTAAATTTCTTAATCTTATACCCGAATTGAGTCATATTTTTCAAATATGACACATTTTTAAATCTCGAGTTTTTTGAACATATAAATACAATTGACATTTTTCAAACTAAATTAGTTTCTATTTCCATTTAGGTTCTTTTTCTTTTGATTAAAGACTGCAATACAAAGGTCAAAGGTTTTATCTATCAGTTTGTTCTGTTAGTGTCTTTGATTCTTCACTTTGTGTTCTTACAAACTATCAACTTCCTTTTCACGACTTTCAACGACTTTTAATTCACCAAAATTTTTTTGCATTTTATCATTTCATACACACATATTATATAGATACTATAAAGATTCAATGTCCTGTTAAATTTTACATATATAGATATCCTCTTAGTCTTTGTTGTTTAAATCTTATCGATAGAAATATAGAGATAACTCTCTCTCTCACATTTATTTGTGTTTGGCTTTTGTTGCTTTTTGTCTTTTTTTTGTTCCTGCTGCTAGATTATCATGTCATATCTAATCACTCCACCATCAACAAATCAATCTACATCTGATGAAGAAAGTCATCATCAAATCAATAAATCTCAAGATATTGACAAGTATGTTAAAGAATCTGCAAGTTTAATGCTATCACTTTGGCAAAATCCAGTTGTTATAGATTCTATTGATTATAAAAATCAAATAATTTCATTATCATCATATCAAATTTTTTTAAAAGAAATTTTGAAAAGATCAAGATGTTCATTAACTATATTACAAGTTACTTTGTTTTATATGTTTAAATTAAACAAATCAATTAAAAATCGAATTATTGATAATAAATTACATTTAAAATGTGTTAAAAAGACATTTTTAACATGTTTAATTTTATCATTTAAATTTAACTTGGATTCAAATTATAATTTTAAATCATGGGTTAAAATAACTGGATTATCATTAAAAGAATTAAAATTTTTAGAAATTTCAATATTAAAAGAATTAAACTATGAGTTAAACATTAATCAACAAGATTTTAAATTTTGGTGTGATTCTTTAACAAATTCATTAGACAAAAAGTATACAATTAAAAGAACCAGAGAAGAATCATTATCATCACAAACTAAAAGAGTGAAAATTTCTGTATAAAATTACACTTTATGTCTTTACACTAATTGTAGAAAAACAAACTCCCCGATTAGGCAGTTTCCTTTTTAATGCATTTCGAATACACAATTTTAACATTTTAATGAATTATACATAAATATTGGTTAAACTTTTAGTGATAAAAGATTATGAATCATCAACAAGCATCTTCTTTTCCATTCAATTAACTGATCTTTATAGCCCCACTATGGTGCAACTTTGACTCAATAATACATAATAGAGATAACAAATATGTCCATACCCATTGCTAAAAAGACTAAAAGGTCAAGGGATGGTTGTCAAAGTTGTAAACAAAATAGATTAAAATGTGATAAATCTAAACCAAGTTGTAAGAACTGTATCAAGAAAAATTTTATCTGTGATTATTCCAAAAAATTGACATGGATTGCTGTTGATAAATCAGATTCAAGACATCCTTCTTATAAGAAGAAGAAAGTTGGTGATAATGTTATTAATACTAATGTTCCACAAGATTTGACAACTTTTAATGCTAATGATGCTATAACCCCAAGTTCTATAACGAAGAATGATGAAATTGATATGTTTGATACAACACAAGATTATGAACTACTATATAGGAATTTTGAGATTAACAATATGATAAATTCCAATAATGAGAATATTGATATGGATGTTGATGCGATTGACATTGATGATGATGATGATGATGATGATGATGATGATGATGATGATGATGATGATGATGATGATCTAGCACAAAGAGAAGAGTTAAATCTTCAAGTTAAAACAATAAATCATAATGGAGTTTTAAATATAACTTCTAATGATTTAATGACATGTCATAAAAAATTTTCATCATTTTCTAGATCATTCCCAAAAGAATCCTTTAACGTTTTCCAAAATAAAGAAACTGAAATTTTATTTGCACATTATCTTTTAGTAACTTGTGTTTCATTAGATCCATTAAATGGTTCAGGTTCACAAAATATTTCAGAAAAATTTTTTGTACCTTTTGCAATTTTTAATCCTGCTTCATTACATGGTATTTTAAGTATATCAGCAAGTCAACTTGCTGTAACAAATCCTTATTTTACAAAATTAGCATTAATTCATAAATCATTATCATATAAACATCTTTATGCTTTATTACAAGATTCAAATGAATCAATTGGTATTAATACAATTTGTGCAATAGTTTGTCAATTAACAATTGGAATTATTGAAGGTGGATTACAAAATTGGTCAATTCATATATCAGCTTTAAGAAATATAGTAATTCAAAGAATTGTTGAAAAAAAACCAATGGATCAACTTACATGGTTTATGTATTTAAGAATTGCTAGATATGATAACTTTGCATGTTTAACTACAGGTGAACGTCCATTATTTAAAGAATTTAATGAACAAATTTTTAAACAATTTGATCCATTAATTAAAAATTTTGATGGTGTATTTGGTTGTCCAACAAAAATTTTATTCTTTTGTTCTGAATTAAGCTATATAAGTAAAAATAGATTAAATTTTACCAAAATTAATATTGATGATCATTTAGTTAAAATTGGTTATAATAGACAATCTTTATTTAAAAGATTAAATTTTTTATTAAATGAAACTTCATCAACAATACATTCAGATGAATGGAAACAAATTGAAGATATTTGGAAATGTGCAATGATTATTCATTATCAATTATGTATTGAAAATTCATTTGAAAAAATTTCATTAATTAATGATACAATTGATAAATTTTTAATAAATTTAGAAAAAGTTTTAAATAGTGATAATTTTTTCTGTTCAAATTTATTATTCCCTTTATTTACCATTGCAATTCCAATTTCAAATGATAAAAGATATTTATTAAATAATGCAATTGATAAAATTTTTAAAAAGACAAATATTGGAGCTTTTAAAGAATTAGGTAAAGTATTTGATGAATTATGGGAATTAGTTGAATTGAAAAAATTTGAAAAACCTGATGCTTGGTGGAATTATCAAAAAGAACGTGGTTGGAATTTATACATGGCTTGATTCTTTATCCAATATCACGGCAGACAGGCTTGTCTGCCGTGAAATGAATTCAATCTGATGCACTCGTCTTTAACTATATGTAAATTTATGTCCACTATTAGCAAGATTTTAAGTCTTTCAATTAAATAGATATATAACTAATTAAATAGATCAAACGTAATAGCAATCAGAATTAAAAGTAATACATAGAGGCTCAATTTATACCCTTTTCCTTCATTTATGTGTTTAATTAAAATTCCGTTATCGGGTTGAAAAATTATTACTATAGCAACCATAAAAATTTATATGAGAGGTGGTGGTGCACATACTAAATGAGCAACCTAAAGAGTAATTATTAGCAATCTTTCAAGATCTTCTAGACTGTTCTTTGACATTGACAAAATATTAGTATATAAAGGTTAAAATATCTTTCATATCTATTTTTTGTTATATTTATATTCTATTTTCTATTTATAATTCTATATATATATATATACATACAATGTCTAAACCAGTTCCAAGAAAAGTTTTAATTGCAGTTACATCATACTATGATAGTTTTTATGATGATGGTTCTAAAACAGGATTATTTTGGAATGAAGCATATCATCCATATGAAATTTTCACCAAGGCAGGTTTTGAAGTTGAATTTGCAAGTGAAACTGGTAAATATGGTTTAGATGAACATTCAATTCAAAATAATTTTATAAATGAAGATGAATTGAAAATTGTTAAAGATGATTCAAATCCATTCACCAAGGCTTTAAACAATTTAAAATTTGCTAAAGATTTAAATTCAAATGATTATGGTATTTTTTTTGCATCTGGTGGTCATGGTTCTTTATTTGATTTCCCAAATGCTAAAAATTTACAATCAATTGCTCAAGATATTTATGCCAATGGTGGTATTATTGCAGCAGTTTGTCATGGTCCTGCAATTTTTAATGGATTAAAGGATAAAACAACTGGTGATTATTTAATTAAAGATAAAAAAGTTTCAGGTTTCACTGATCAAGGTGAAGAAGAATTAGGTATTCAACATTTAATTAAATCAAAAAATTTAGAATCTTTACAATCTTTATTTCAAAAACTTGGTGCAATTTATGCAAGTCCACCAGGTCCATTTGAAACTTTTAGCATTATTGATCAAAGAATTGTCACTGGACCAAATCCTAATTCTGCTTCTGAAACTGCAAATAGTTCAATTAAAGCATTTAATGAGTTGTAATAAATAATGTTTTTAACTCCATTTTTGTAGTAGTGTATATACCTTATAATTGATTACGTGATGGACTTAAGTGCTGCCGGGAAAAAAAAAAGTTTAAAAAGCTCAAATTTTTGTTCAAAGAGTCATTATCATTTATATACTGTTTAAGACATAGTTTATCAATTAAGAGATAATATGTTTTCCATTAAGAGACAATCCATTCAACTGAGGAATTGGAGGTGCTATAGTACTAAATATCCTGATTTATTAAAACATGATTTATTACCAAATGGTCAACCAGATTACGTTAGATTAATTTTAACTTCAAGAGTTTATGATGTTATTGATGAAAGTCCCTTAACAAATGCAATTTCTTTATCATCTAAAACAGGTTCAAGCGTTTATTTGAAAAGAGAAGATTTATTACCTGTTTTCAGTTTTAAACTTCGTGGTGCTTATAATATGATTGCTAAATTAGATCCAATTGCAAGAAATAAAGGTGTTATAGCTTGTTCTGCTGGTAATCATGCTCAAGGTGTTGCTTATTCAGCAAAGCAATTAGGTATACCTGCCACTATTGTAATGCCAGTTGCCACTCCAAGTATCAAATATCAAAACGTTTCAAGATTAGGTTCTCAAGTTGTACTATACGGTGAAGATTTTGATAGTGCTAAAGTTGAATGTAATAGATTAAGTTCAGAACAAGGTTTAACAAATATTCCACCTTTTGATCATCCTTATGTAATTGCAGGTCAAGGTACAATTGCAATGGAATTATTACGTCAAACTAATGGTGAAAAAATTTCTGCTGTTTTTTGTGCAGTTGGTGGTGGTGGATTAATATCTGGTATTGGTTCATATTTGAAAAGAATTGCTCCAAATGTTAAAATCATTGGTGTAGAAACTTTTGATGCTGATGCCTTATATCAATCTTTACAAAAAGGTGAAAGAATCACTTTACCAACAGTTGGATCATTTGCTGATGGTACTGCAGTTAAAATAATGGGTGAAGAAACTTTTAGAGTTGCATCTCAAGTTGTTGATGAAATTATTAGAGTTGATACTGATGAAATATGTGCTGCTATTAAAGATGTTTTCGAAGATACAAGATCCATTGTAGAACCTTCAGGTGCAATGACAGTTGCTGGTATGAAACGTTACATTGAAGATCATCCTGAAATAAATCATGTTAATTCTATTTATATCCCCATATTATCAGGTGCTAATATAAATTTTGATAGATTAAGATTTGTATCAGAAAGAGCTGTATTAGGTGAAGGTAAAGAAGTTTTCATGTTAATAAATATACCTGATATACCAGGATCTTTCCAAAAATTACAAAGTGTTATTCATCCAAGAATTGTTACAGAATTTTCATATAGATATAATTTTAACAGTAATGATAAATCTGCAAATATTTATACATCTTTTTCAGTTGTTGATAGGAAAAAGGAAATTAATCAAGTTTTAAAAGAATTAAATGAATTAGGATTTAGTGCAATTGATATATCAACAAATGAAATGGCTAAATCTCATGGTCGTTATTTAGTTGGAGGTTCAGCAAATTTACCAAATGAAAAATTATTTAGTTTTGAATTTCCTGAAAAACCTGGTGCTTTAACAAAATTTTTAAAAGTTTTAAAAGGTAAATGGAATTTATCACTTTTCCATTATAGAAATCATGGTTCTGATATTGGTAAAGTTTTAGCTGGTTTTGATGTTCCAAATGATGATTTAAATAAATTTAATCAATTTTTAAAAGAAACTGGTTATGCATACGTTGATGAAACTGAAAATTTGGTTTATAAAAAACTTTTAAAGAATTGATTCATATTATTATATATGTTTCAAATATCAATCAAACTTTGTTCATTACCTCTTGAAGAACTAGCTTGTAACTGTTGTTGAGATTGTTGATTTTGATTACCAAATCCATATCCAGTATAGGCTGGAACTATCCCAGTACTGGCAACACCAGTATATTGAGTACTTAAAAATGGATTAGCACTTGTCGTATTATTGTTATTCTCTTGACGATATCCAGTACCTGATGAATTTATAAAAGTTCCCTTTGTATATTGAGCAGGAATACGTAAATTACCTTCATTACCAAATGTATCTATACCTGTACCTTGTGCTAATAAATCGTTTAATTCTGAATACTGTTGATTTTTTAAACTTGATCCAGTTGGAATTTTGGAAAGCTTTTGTTGTACTGGTTGTTGAACTTGTTGTACTTGTTGTACTTGTTGTACAGGTTCTGGTGTGCTCTCTTTGTGGTTTAGTGCAAATGGATTATTAGTACCAGTTCTTGTTGGAAGTTGAGCATCTTGTTGCTGTTGTAGATATTGCTGTTGTTGTAGATATTGCTGTTGTTGTAGGTACTGTTGTTGTTGTTGTTGTTCTTGTTGCTGTTGTTGTAGGAATTGTTGTTGCTGTTGTTGCAACCATTCCTGTTGCGCTTGAGCTTGTTGTTGTTGTTGTTGAAGTAGATACTGTTGTTGCAAGTACTCCTGTTGCTGTTGCTGTTGTAACTGTTGGTTGTAAAGATCTGGATTTATTACATTACCCCAGATATCATATTGAACACCATTTTGATACTGTTGTTGAGGTTGAACATCTGATAAATCCAATAGATTTGCATTGTTTCTAGCTTCTTCCTCTTCACGGCTTAATCTTAAAGCCGCTTCTAATCCATCATCTTCCTCCAAACTTTGTAATCTTCTTCTTTCCTCCTCTTGAGCAGTTCTTTTACTCTCTTTCAAGGCTTTATCTAAATCTTCATCATCTTCATTGGTGTTATCCAAATCATCTAATTCACCACGTCTTTTTGATTTATGTCTATTTGATTTTCTTTTATTCGAACGCAATTCACGTTCTTGACGTAATCTTTCATCGTCTCTTAATAACGAAGTCAACTCTTTAGCCTTAACTCTAATTATTGAACCTTGATCATGACCTTCTTCATCGGTATATTGAAATTCTCTTAAAGTTTTAATAATGTATAGATTATCCCTTGACCAACGAACAACGTTTTCAGAACCAACTCTAACCAAATAGTCTAGTACAGTTAAAGCCTTAGCAACGTGTCTCCAATTCTTACCTTTATCATTAAGTCTTTTATCCAATATATCCATAATCTCCAAAAATTCAACACTATAAACTGTTAGCTAGTTGTTATATTAAATATATATGAAAAGATATACTCACTGTTCATAAGTCAAATCTGCCAATTCATCCATATCAGAAGTTCCTGGACCATAAGGTTCATTTGATGTTGCTAATCAAATTGTTAGTATTAATTTAGATAATGAATATAAATAATCTTAAATACTCACCATTTCTTACCTTAACTTGAGCAGAAGTATACCCATTAACGACATTTTTAATAGAACGTGCAAATGATTTGGACATTGTTTCTTGATTTCTTTTCTACTTCAATTCAATTGACAAAAGAGTGTGTTTGTGTTGTGTTGTTCAAGTTGATCAACAATCACAGCCTTCAAAAATGATAAAAACGAGGGAAAAATTAGACAAATTCCAAAAAAAAAGTGAAAAAGCCCCGATAAAGACAAAAAATAAAAAAGAAAACAAAAAAAAAAAAAAAAAAGGACATTTTGCCGAGGTGTTTGGGTTTTAAAGGTTCTAAATTACAAACAGTTGCTTCAGTTGCTTCAGTTGCTTCAGTTGCTTCAGATTAACTATATATATATATTTATTTATCCTCACATCCAGGACAGTTGTGTAAAGTCTCATGAATGAAAACATCACAATCTATACAAAAATGTTCATGACAATCATTACATCTATACCTTGAACTTATAATTGTATCATTATTTATAACTGGGAATTCACTTAAACAACCAAAACAGTTTAAAGATTTATACTCTTGTTGTAATGGAACTTCGACAAAGTTATTCAAAGGTAATAGATAATGATAAGATCTTGCTAAATGAGTGGAAAGAATCAACATTGTATTACAACATGGACATATTGTTGGTAATGAACAAATTTTTGATTTACAAATTGAACATATATAACCACCATATGTTAATTTTGAATGACATGAACAAAAAGATGGAGAATCTTCTGAAATTCTTGATGGGAATCCCATTTTAACCAATGTAAAATTTTTATTAATCTTATTAATTGGTAAAGGTATAACACTTTCTAACATTAAATCTTTAAATTGAAATTCATTTAAAATAATTTTATAATTTGAAATATAATCGTTAAAATTTGTCTTGGAACAAATTTCTTTACAAATGGAAATTGATGCTGATAATCCAATAATTTTAACTCTAATTTTTTCTTTAACAATTGAATTTATAGTCTTATGAATATCACCTGGATCAACTGTAAATAAAGAACCATATATGATTAAAACTTCTCTTGTACAATGATTTGCAACGTGTAATAATAAACCTCTTGACATTTCCAATGCATTTTGTAAAGATGGATAACCCTTTGGTTCTAATTTTTTCAAATTTTTCAATGAATCAATATGATCTTGAACGTTACCATTTAATTGACTTATTAAATTTGCAATACCATCTCTCATTATTACAATACTTAGTTGAGATATTGGATTTTGATCGAAAAATTCTTGAACAAATTGAATTGAATTAGAAATGGTTAAAGAATGTCTATTTGGTCTTAAATCCTTTTCAAGCATTGATGAACTAAGATCAATTATAAGTATTAAATTTCTAATAATACCTCTTTGAAATGGTGTTACATTTTTAATTAATCTTTTTTTTTTTTCTGCATCAATTAATCCTGATACTATCCCAGCCAAACTACCAGCTTCGTCTTCTTTCACTATATCCCAACTTCTTTGAATTTCATCTTCCCATGCATATCCACCATTAGCACCTTTTAATTCTTTTTGATTTGGTGCTTTACGTCTTGTTCTATGGGCAATACCTTTTTTCTTCCTTATATCGTTATTACTATTATCACTGTCGCTATTTACATCACTATCCACAGACACTTGTGACTGGTATTCATCCTCTGAATCATCCATTATCCTATATTTGTTTGCTACCGTTGGTTAATCCAATTATCTCTTGGTTTATGTCTTCTCTACAAATACATCAAAATTTATATCCGAGAAATGATAAAAATACATATAGGTTGTGAGCGATGGTGGTTTGATAAATCAAACTACAAGTGATATCAAATTACAAGTTGATATCAAATTACAAGTTGATATGTAACAATTGGATATCTGATGCTTCGATTGTTTGAAGTTTGAACGATCTGTTTGGTAAGATTATTTTATTCTAAAGATTTTTATGAATTTAATTTACAATTATTTAGTTCATAATTAAATAAATGCATAATAAAATTAATAAATCCAAATTTCTTAGGAAAAAGTTAGGAGACTTCTTGTAAATTATTATACACAGTTAATTACACAAATATATAAAGAAACAGACTATGTTAAAAAGACTAACTTCCAGAAATTATCTGTATCATATTATTCACAAATCAGATCTAAATCTAATTCATTGTCTGTTTTTTTTTTTTTTTTTTTTTTGTCACAAAAAGCCGAAAATTTTCAAATCAAAATCTCATCTCGAGAAACCATTAATACCTCTTATGAATAGTAATTTGTATACATATATATATTATAATGTTGTGTCTCAGGCAAAGGCAAGCACAGAGCTTACCACGATACGTTAGACACAATCATACACAAGATCAAAATCTTATACCCAAATCTTTAGAATCAAAAGTTGAAAACTCTTTAAATGCATTATCCAATAGACTCATCAATGCTAAACATGTTAAATTCAGTAGGAAAAGAAATGATGATAGTTTAACTCCTCATGATTTGAAAACACAAAATAATGGTAACTATGAATTCATCAAGTATAAGAATCTAATTACCAAATATGATGAAGTTGATAGTATATATAGGGCAAAGTTAACATTATCAGATGATGATAATGATGATGTTAAAAATTATATACCATTAGAACCACCAATTCCACAAGTTGAAGTACCCACTTTAAAACATAAGCTATCAAGAGTATTATTCTCACCAGGTGTTCATTATTTACAAGATCCAAGAACAAAAGTATTCAATTTCAATCCATATTTGAAAAAAATTATGTCTATAGATGAATTTGATTTTAATTCAATTTCCAAATATATTTCATCATCAAAGGATAAAATTTTATACGATTTATCTCAAAAGTATAAAGATGTTAAATATTATAGTTCAACTTCATCAATGACTGGTGTTTTATCACATTTCCATTTTTTAATTTCAAATTATAGACCTCCAAGTTTAATGAATTTTAGTAAATTTACAACTAAATCATCATCATCTGGATTGATTGGTAATTTTACTAAAAGTACTAAAATACCAGCTTCTGTTATAGTTAGAAGAAGGGATAAAGATAACAACAAAGTTGTATATTCAATTGATTCAGAAAAATCTACTGATAAAGAAATTATGTTATCATTACTTGGAAATTCTTTAGAAAGACTATTAACAAAAGAACCAATTGAATTTGAAAAATATAGATTAAATTCTAAAGGTGAATCAACAATTTATAAAGAATTAGATTCAGAAAATACTTATCATTATGCTAAATTAGAAAATTTTTTAATGAGATCTCAATTAGATTGTCAAAATGATAATTTACCAGGTACTGGTACTTTTGATTTGAAAACAAGAGCAGTTAGTGCAGTTAGATATGATTTAGCTAAAATTGAAAGAGATTCAACTAATTATCAAATTTTGAAAACTTTTGGTAGATATGAATCATTTGAAAGGGAACAATTTGAACTTTTCAAATCAACTTTAATTAAATATGGATTACAGGCAAGAATTGGTAATATGGATGGAATTTTCATTGCTTATCATAATACTTCAGAAATATTTGGATTTGAATATTTACCATTGGAAAAAATTGATGAAATTATTCATGGATTTGGTATACCTGAATTAGATGATTCTAAATTTATTGATATGGTTGATTTAAGAACTCAACTTTCAAATAAATTTGCCAATGATGAATTTAAAATTTCAATGTCAATATGGAATAGATTACTTTCTAAGATTATTGAAATGGATTTCCCAAATGATTCATTTAGATTTTTGATAAAGGCAATATCAATAAATCAATTTGAAACAAAGATAAGAGTTATAGTTAATAAGTTATCCAATGATGATATTAATTCATTACAATCAATTTCCACTAATTTGAAAAAAAACAAAAAAGGATTAAATGAGATTGAAATTGAAAATCATATTAAATCAATTGAATTATTGAATGGTCAAATTGGTTTAAATCCAATTGGTTATGATATTTATATCAAAAGTTTTATAAATAACAAAGAGTGTAAATATAGACATCCAATTTATACAAAATCCACTGATAAATTATCAGTTGATTTAAAAATGGTTAAACTGTCATTAAACGATTCAATTAAATCATACAAATCCTTTTTAAACGAAAGAACTAAACTACTAAATGAAAATACAATTATTAAAGAAGACGATGAAGTTGATGAATTTGTTAAAATTTTAAGAAACTATGGTAAAAAAGGTGAGTTTATTAAAAGAAAAAATGCCACTGATGAAATTGTATGGAATGATGAATAGATAAATCAACTCATGTCATGTAATTCTAATGCCTCTGGATCCTTTTGATAGTAGTATTTGAAATAGATATATTGATAACCAATATAAAAATCCAATGAAGTTTGAAATAATGCAAAGAATAAAAAAATCCCACTTATATTTTTAGCTCCGAAAACAAGATAACTTATCTTTGTTGCATCACCACCTAACCAACTTAACAATAACAATAGTTTAAAACCTTGTACTGTTTTCAATTTATTTAATAGTAAAATTTGTGGTAAAGGTAATAAACTTTCAACGAATAAACCAACTGTACCTAAAAATTCACCAAATTTTATAAAATCTTTAAACAATAATGTAATTATTATAATAAACAATTCAAATCTAATTAAAAATCTTAGATATGAAGTTTGTGAATCCCATTGCCAAAATTTACCAATTCTTTTATAATTTGGATCATAAAATCTTATAAAATGACGAAATATTAATTTAATAACCATTTTTAAAAAATGGAAATAATCGTTGAAATCCCTTTTATTAACAACAAGTCTTGAAAATGAATCGTAAAACTCTTGTGAAAAAGTTTCAGAATTGGTTATAAAAGTATTTGTATCCTTTGATCTATAAGTTAATGAAACTTTTAATAAAATCGATTGAATAAATATCATTATTAAACTTTGCCTAAATAGTGCCAACTCATAAGGTATTATGAAATAATATGCAATTCTTAACGTAGCTGCAATAATCATAGTGGCACATATATCAATTGAAAATCCCATTGATGATTGTTTTTTATATATTCCTAAAATAGTTGTACCATATGAAAACAATGGAGTGAAGGATATAACGTTATTGGCTATTAACTCAACCGTTAACCATTCTGGTAGATAGAATTGATTTATCTGTTTGGGTATATCCATTCTCTTTATCTTTATCTTTATCTTGTTGAAATGAACTTTTAACTCATATTTTAATCAGTATTAGTTTGAAGAGTTCAATTTTTTTTCTTTCCATATCAATTTCTTTTGTTTTCATTTCGGCAAAATTTAAACATTTTCCAAGCCTTTTTTCCATTTTTTGACATGATTTTTTGTCGTGTTTTATTAAATTATATAAAATTTGATGAAATGTCCTTGTTCATACTACAATTTATTTGAATGTTTAATATAAATTTTTTTATGATAATATACAATATATATTTACAAGGATAATCATGCCTTTGAGGTTGTTGGTTTCAACTCATCAATCTCAATCACCTCGTCATCTTTATTTTCATTGTTAATTCTATCATTATCACTTTCTAATGGTATATGTTGATATTTTTGTGTTGGCATTGGCTTTGTTGAACCATAACTATATAAAAAGGCACCAAAGAATACTAAAAAAGCACCAATTGAACCTGTCAAACTTAGTTTATTTTTGAAAAGGAAAATACTCAAGAGTAAACTTGTAAATTTTCTTAAAAGTAATACAACTGAAACTGTTAGTGCAGTTGTATTACCTGCTAACATATTAGCACCTCTAACACAAAAAAATTGAGTTATAACGTTTGCCATTAGATAAACAATTTGCTTTGGAATGTAAAATCCATAACCAAGGTTGAAAACTTCTGGATAATTCCATAAAGCTATAAATTCTGTATAAACTCTTTGACCAATTATTAAAAACATTGGTAATCCAAATAAATGTGAATAAAAAATATTTTCTTGCCAATGTTTACCATATCTTCTATATGTTTCTTCGTTATATAATCCCAAGATTGCCATTAAAATAGCTGCAAATAATAATACACCTAATCCAATTAAAAACCATAAATCATCTGATATTATAGCAATGGCATTTTGAGTTTCAATTTCAATTCCATCAATACCTCTTTTGTTAAAATTAAACATTTCAGTATCTTTATATAAAGTTGCAATAATAGCACCAATTGTTAAAAAACCTGCACTTGCAATTTGAATATAATTATATCTTTTATTTGCACCTAAATATCCAATAACCATAACAACTGC
Organism: Taiozyma peoriensis; assembly: GCA_030574875.1. Lineage (NCBI taxonomy): Eukaryota > Fungi > Ascomycota > Saccharomycetes > Phaffomycetales > Wickerhamomycetaceae > Taiozyma > Taiozyma peoriensis. The sequence continues at coordinate 33,273 of JAJMFM010000096.1, forward strand.
AGTACCTGAACTTCTAAAAATTATATGAATTGGTATTGAAATTTTAAAAATGAAAACTGAATTATTTAAAATTGAAGTTAAAAAAAATATAACAATAGCCCATGACCATCTTTTCAATGGAACTTGATTTTGTTTAACATAAAATGGTGGTCTTGATATATCGAAAAAATGAATATAACCTTCAATTGCAATAAATAAAAATTGGAAAAATGTAACAATATTACCACTTTCTGGATTATTCGTAACAATCTTCTCTAAACTGAATACAGATGAACAACATCCACCAAATATTAATCCTATAATTAATATCCATTCCTTTGTGGCTATTTGAGTGATTGCTTGAACATTATTAGACATAATTTCGTGTGTTGATGTTAAAAACACGAGATTAAAGAAGATATTCAAATAAAACTAAAAATCAAGAATCTAATGAGTAAGTGTAATAGTACAAACGAGTAATGGAGTAATTAAGATAATTAAAAAGAATGTTAAAGTTTATCAACCAGCGTATATATATATATATATATCTATTCACAAAATGTAAAAACCTATGAATTTTGTCAGTTTGTTTAAAGAAAATTTTTAACATTTATTTTCTTTTTCGATTTTGTTCCCCATAACTTTTACCAACAACACC
>JAJMFM010000097.1:0-11391 GCA_030574875.1 Taiozyma peoriensis
AATATTCATTGCAAACTAAATGTTCGTTTTGAGTTGCGAAGAAATAAACAACATCGAAAAAAACAGCAAAAAAAGAAACTCCTGAAGCCAAAATGTTAGTATATATCGAAAATAAGTTGTACTATAACGACACTTACAATCCAAAGATTCAGAATACCGAATAAATAATCTTATTGTTGTTTTAAAGGATAGAACTATTAATCTTTTCGTGTTAATGTTTTTAATTTTGTTTTTGTTTTGATTTTTGTTTTTGTTTTGATTTTTGCCCCGAACATTAGTGAGTCCCCAAATCTAAAAACAAATCTAAAAACCTAGACCATTTTTAAATTTCCTAGACCATATTTTCAAATTTGGGACTTTGGGGACTTTTCTTGGCCGGAAAATAAGAAACGAGTCGGGCACAAAATCTGGTTCTTTTATATCAAAATTTTTTTTCAATTGAACTCCGTATACATTGGTATAGATGACATCTATTTTATAGAGAGTAAGGGAATTAAGACAAATATAGAATATGAAGGTATGTAAATAGTACTTTGCGATGAAGGGGATTAAAATGGTATTAACAAAAGTATAGGTTGAAATTGAAAGAGAAAAACTACTATCAAATTTTGAAGTGTATCAACATTTACAAGAGATACAACTACAAAACAATTGGAAAAAAATAGAGAATAACAATAAGAAATATAATAAAAAATCATTCAATCCAGATCTAGAGACGATAACGCGGGATGTGTTATCATTCTTGGATAAATCTTTAACTTCATCTCAAAATGTTGAATCAATAACAAATTCAATAATTGAACTATCTGCTTTTAAACTTGAAAAAATTGAAATCTTACAAATTATAAACTCTGCACCTCATTCTTTGGTTAACCTATATTCTATAGTGGAAGAATGTGATCAAAGGTTTAATGAGAATGAATCTCAATCTATCTTGGATATCATATATAAATACTTCCCACAAGACGATATACAAGATGAGGATGATGATGATGATGAAGAGGAAGGGGAAGACTATACATTAGCAGTAGAGAAAGATAAAGTGTTGGAAAATGAAGAAAGTATAGATCAAGATGGTGATATAGCAGTTGTATAATTATTTATGTACAATTAAATTGATAGCTTTATGATAATCGAATCGTAAAATCTATAGGTATTATGCGTATAAAGGAATCTTCATAAAATTTTTTTGAATTTTATTCACCACCACTTTGTTTACGAACCCCACTAACGATATCATCAACTCTTAACAACAAACAAGCACTTTCAATGGCAGTTTTTATACTCTGTTGTTTGATAACTTCAGGTTCCCAAATTCCATATTCATTCATATCAACAACTTTACCAAAATCACCATCAATACCAAATGTATGTTGACCTTGTGCATGTTTGGCCCTTAGTTGTGATAAGATTCTAATTGGATTACCACCAGCGTTTTGAATCAAAGTTCTTGGAATGACTTCAAATGCATCGGCAACAGCTTGATATGGCCATTGTTGAATACCTTCAATTGATTTAGCCTTTTCACTAAGTTTAACACTTACAGCCATTTCAGTTGCACCACCACCTGGTGATAAACTTGGTTCAAATATAACGTTACGTGTTACAGCCATGGCATCTTGTAAATTTCTTTCAATTTCATTTAAAATATCCTTAGATGGTCCCCTTAACAAAATGGTACAAGCTTGTGGTTCAACACATTCAGTTAAATATGTAAAATATTCATCACCAATTTGTTCAACTTTAAACAATCCACATTTGGTACCAATATCAGATTCTCTAAGATCTTCAATTCTATTGACAATTGTTGCACCAGTGGCCCTTGCAATTCTATTATTATCAGATTTCTTAGTTCTTCTTAATGCTGTAACACCACCTTTTAATAGATAATGTTGAGCTAAATCTGATACACCTTTTTCAGTAATGACTAAATCAGGTTTAAAACTTAATAAAGTTTCACACATCTCTTTAACTTGTTCTTCTTCAATTTGTAATATTCTATTCCAATCTTCCTCTTTGGTGATTTCAATATTTGTTTGAGATTCACCCTTTTTATATTCTAATGGACAATCTAATAATATAATCTTTGGATTTTCAATTAATCTTTTCATCTTTGGATGTGTAACGTCTTTGTTTAACAATACACCGTTTAAAACTTCACTTTGTTCAATATCACCACCTGGAATTTTTTCAATTCTAATATATCTTTTAATGTCAATTTCTTTATGATTTGTACCATCATCAATTAGTACAGTTTTAACAGCTTTTAACGATAATTTACACATTAGTTCTGACCATTTGTTAATATATTTGGTACCAATTGAAGCACCAATTAATTTGATCATGGCAGATTCGTTATCTATATCAATTGGTTTGGAAACTTGATGAATAATCTCCAAGGCATCACTTAAAGCTTGCTTTAAAGCTTGAATTATAATAACTGGATGAATGTTTTTTTCAATATATGGGAAAGTTTGAGCTAAAATCTCACCGGCTAATATGATGACCGTTGTGGTACCATCACCAACTTCTTCGTCTTGAGTTCTACTTAGTTCAATCATCGATTTGGCCGCTGGATGGGCAACGTCAATTTCTCTTAGAATTGCATGTCCATCGTTGGTTAGTACAATACCACCCATTGGATCTAACAACATCTTCAACATGGCCTTTGGACCAAGACATGTTCTAATGATATCAGACACCGCCTTGGCAGCAGTGATATTGGAGATTTGAGCCTGACGTCCAGTCTTTCTCTCGGAGTTTGTATCTAATGACTGGGTTAGTATTACTATCTTTTTTTTTTTTTGAAGGCGTAATGGGAAATCATCGAAGAATGGATCAACACTTTAGAAAACCCAAGCAACTAAATGAAAACTTACTCATAAACACAACAGGAGCTTGCATGGTTGGCTTCTATTTCTTATCAAAAATGTATAAAAGGATCAACTTTGAACAGAATTCAATTTCAAATGAACGAAATTTAAAACTTGTTCTTAATCAATGCCTTTTTTAATCTAATTTTGATCTTTTTTTTATTACTACTTATTTTTTTTTTTCCAACGAAGTACAAAAAACAAAAAAAGAATTTCGCGTTGAAAAAATTGAAAGAAAGAAAAAAAAAAAAAAAAAAAAAAAAAAAAAAAAAAAAAAAAAAAAAAAAACACAAATTGATTACATAATTTTCTCGAACTGGTTCTATATTTGACTTTCATTTGATACCAAAAAAAAATTGTTACAAAGTTTGAATGCTTTTTGAAGCTTTTGATTGAGTGGTTAAATGCTGATGGGTTGAACTTGAACGTATTTAATACACTAATTGCTCTAAGGTACAATGGTCTCAATTACTGAGAGAATTGCTGAAATTCAGGTGAGTTAATTCTTTTTTTTTGTCTTGCTAAAGATATGATCTGAACTAACAGTGTGATGAGATAGAAAGAGTTAAGTGTCACTCAAAAGAATAAGGCTACAGAACATCATCTTGGTAGACTTAAGGGTAAGCTAGCTTTATTGAAAAGACAACTTTTAGAACCTGCTGCTGGTGGATCATCTGGTCCTGGACAAGGGTTTGAAGTGCAAAAATCTGGGGATGCAAGAGTTGCCCTTATAGGATTCCCATCGGTTGGTAAATCATCGTTTTTATCCAAAATAACCAAGACCAAATCAGAAGTTGCAAGTTATGCATTCACCACGTTGACGTCAGTTCCTGGAGTGTTGGAATATGAAGGTGCCTCAATTCAAATCTTGGATCTACCGGGGATTATTGATGGTGCATCGGAAGGTAAAGGACGTGGTCGTCAAGTTATTGCAACTGCAAAGACTTCAGATCTTATACTAATGATTTTGGATGCAACAAAAGGTGCAAATCAAAGACAAATTTTAGAGCAAGAATTGGAAAACATTGGTATAAGACTGAACAAACCAAAACCAAATATTCACTTTAAGGTAAAATCCACTGGTGGTATTAAATTTTCATTTACCAATCCTCCAAAGTATTTAACTGAAAAATTTGTTTCAGAGATCCTTAGAGATTATAAAATTCATAATGCAGATGTTTTGATAAGAGATGAAAACGTTACAATCGATGATTTCATCGATGTCATAAATGAACAGCATAGAACTTATATCAAATGTCTTTATGTATATAACAAAATTGATGCAGTATCCCTGGAGGAGATTGATAGGATTGCAAGAGAACCAAATACCGTTGTAATGAGTTGTGAGTCAGATTTAGGTATTGACGATGTTGTTGAAGAGATTTGGTATCAGTTGAATCTTGTGAAGTTATATACAAAGAGGAAAGGTATTGCTGTGAATACGAACGATCCAATGGTTATAAGAAATAATTCAACCATTGAAGACGTTTGTAATAGTATTCATAAGGATTTCAAACATCATTTCAAATATGCATTGGTTTGGGGTTCTTCTACAAAGCATAATCCACAAAAATGTGGGTTAAGTCATCTTGTACATGATGAAGACGTTGTTTCAATTGTGGCTAAATAAATAGATCTATATATATATACAGGATTTATGAATTCAAAGTCTATTTTTGAATACCTCTTTTAATTAAAAAATCTTTGGCTTCGTTAATCTTTGTAGCTAAATATGGACTACCACCTTTATCTGGATGATTTGCCAACATAATTTTTCTATGAGTTTCTTTTAATCTTTTTTTAGTTAATGTGCTTTCTCTAAGGTTTAATATCTGTAAAGCCTCTTTAGCACTCATCTTTTGCCCAAATCCACCTTTGAAAAAAGCTTTACCATCAATACCAGGTTGATTTGATTTAAATCTACCTGCAACAAGTACAGCAATTGAAAAAACTCCAACACTTGTAAGTATAGGATGATTACCCAGTGTCGTAACTGTTTGATCAAAGTAGTAATCAAAGGAACCTTGCTTTGAACCAGTCTGTACTGAAGAAGAAGCTGGTTGTTGTGAATTTTGTTCTTCTTGTGGTTTATCAAAGTAGATCTGTTGTGATGCCTGTGGACCTTCTCCTGGAATGGAAAGACTTGGAATTTCAAGCGTCTGTGGAGCCATTATCAAAAAAATTTGTTATGTTATTTCCTTGCACTGGTTAGGATAATACCTGAAGTATAAATATCAAAGAAATATAGTCAAATAAAGAAGCGTTTTTGAGGTTGAATAGTTGTCATTTCCAATAAAACTTCCAAATTTTCATTTTCAGAATTTGGACAAATTTGCAAACAAAAGAAATATGGCAAAAGTATTAGCCAAATTAGGCAATTACCGCTTCAGGTATTTTCGAAGGCGATGAGCTTAAAAAAAAAAAATTTTTTTTTTCTATGCTTTTTTGTATTAAAAAAATTTGAAAAAGAGTTTTTGTTAGCCATAATTAAGCTTGTAAAAGATAGCTTATTATAAGTAACTTGAATATTGTTCATTTCCTTCCATATCACATACCCATTAATCACACACAATGAGAGTCTACTCTTGTCATTTCTGCTCATCGCCAGTATATCCACTTCATGGGATCATGTTTGTGCGTAATGATTCTAAAGAGTTTAGATTTTGTCGTTCCAAATGTCATAAGGCATTCAAACAACGTCGTAACCCAAGAAAATTAAGATGGACCAAAGCTTTCAGAAAGGCTGCTGGTAAAGAATTGGCTGTGGATTCTACTCTAACATTCAGTGCCAGAAGAAACGTCCCAGTTCGTTATAATAGAGATTTAGTAGCCACTACTTTGAAAGCCATGGCTAGAGTGGAAGAAATTAGACAGAAACGTGAGAGAACTTTCTTCAAGAATAGAATGAAGGGTAACAAAGATAGACAAATGGCCCTTGATAAGAAATTGGTGGAATCTAATCCTGAACTATTAAGAATGAGAGAAGTTGAAATTGCAAAGAAATTAGCTAAGGATGAAGCTAGAGCTGCTAAAGAGTCTGAAATTGTCGATGAAGAAGAAGAAGATGTTGAAAGTGATGAGGAAATGGATATCGAATCTGAATCTGAAGAAGAAGTAGAAAAGGTTAAACAAAAGGTTCTGTTAAAGAACAAAAAGCGTGCCAAACGTGTATTTTAGGTATAGTTTATAAGCAAAAGGGTACATATACAAATAATGCATTGCATCAACAAAATCTGTTGCTGTTACCACTATTCACAAAATTGTTATCAACGATTGATCTTGGTTTTATGTCATCAAGTTCTGTTTCCTTGTTTTTTTCATTTTTACTTCCTGGGTTTTAATTCATTCATCATCATTATCATTATCTTTCTACTGGTTTTTATATCTCTCTATATATATATATATTTATATAGGGGAAAATTGTACATTATTGTCACACTTACAAGGAAGATTACTTTTGCGTATTACATTTACAAGTGGGATTTCTCTATATAGGCTGATTCTTGGTCTTTAATATAGCAGTACTTGGTAGTTTTTTAAAAATTGCAACAAACCCACCACCAACTAGCTTGGAACCAACTCTAGGTCTACATACAACCCCTTCCTCTCCAGTGGCTCTGATCTGAGTGTATCTTAAATCCCAATCCTGTAATCCACCACCAACACCAGGTGAAAGTTGAATTGTCCTGATATGTGTTAGTTTTATCTTACCTTCACTCTTTTTAATGTGCTTTAAAACGTCCAAAAGTTGAGTGATGGAAGGGCTGAAAACAATTAACGGACTGTCTTGTTTCAAATTTATTGATATCTGTTCAATGTTTGGAACAAGATCAGCCATATCTAAAAATGCACCACTTAAAAACTCTTCACGCACCTCCTCCTCCGATATTTCTTCCTCTTGAGTGTACTTCTCCAATTTCTTCCAGTCCTCACTATGATTCAATAACCAATCCGTTGGAGATTCGGCTAAATGAAATTCAACATCATCTTTATATATACCTCTTCTAAAATTAATAACATTTCTTGAACCTCTAATAGAATGGGTTTCTTTACAATCAATAGAATGTAATATGGCTCCCTTCTCACCAAATTTATCGTAAAAGCAATTAGCTGCATGTATCCTACTTGCAATTGCTATAGTTAAAGAACCATGGCCTGTACCAGCTTCTAAAAATTGTAATGGAGAATGTTTTAACTTATTTTGTTCATCCAACTCTGGGAAATCTATATGTAAATCAGCCAAGGTAACAATAGAAGCTGCGTCAAAGGTATATATCGGTTGAGCAGCTCGTTTACTCAAGTTAATGTAGTCTTCTGTGGATATCTGAGTCACTATATAAGAATTGTTGTCTTTGGATTTAACTATGTTTCTTGATTTCGCACCAATTATCGAATCATGGTTAATGAAGTCTGAACCAATGTTGATTTTAGAACCGGTTTTTAAAGGTTCACTCATCCATAGTCTATCTGACCTCACTGTGGATCGTATTAAAACAGTGTCTCCATATCTGAATCTTGAAAATAGCCTTTTGAAGATCATATTTTTTGTGGTCTTCAAATCCTGTGTATGAATATAGTGTATGAATATAGTAAGAGAGATGAGAGATGAGCTTCTGAATTTTTTTTTTGGCCGAAATGATTCAATAGAAAGGTAAAAAAAACATTAGAAATATGGCGTTAGCATGGTCAACTCGTTTACAAAACTAGTCAAATATGAACGACAGATATGTCAAATCTAATCACGGATTTTGACAATTTAAGCGAACACCATAAGCCCAATCATGTCGTCAAAGTGCGGATCTTAGGAACGATAGTTCAATTCGAACCTATTGAAAACTTCATCCTTGTTAAATCTATAAACATGATTTCGAACGGTGATAAGACCATCAAGTTAAGTTTGGACGAGGACAGTATGGCTTTACAGCTATCGAATCCTGAATTAAAGTATAAAGGTACACTGGTGGATGCTTATGGATTGTACGATGGGGAGAATGTTAGGTTGTTGAAAATAGAAGTGCTGAGAAATGGCAATATTTGGAGTCAAGAGAACATTGAAATTTTGAAAACACTAAGTGATATAAAAAAGAATCCATTATGAAATTTACTTTTAATGGCTACTATTGTTTCTAAAGCATTAACTTTGTTATAACACAGAGGATTGTATATAAAGTGCGGCGGGGGCGAGAAAAATGTTATGTAATAGATCCATTGCCAAAGAATTGCTCCCATATCGTTTCACTTGAAACCTGATTCATTAATTCAAATACCTTCATCTGTTCCAAATCTTGATTTCTACCACGAGGATGAGATACATCATAATCCATTCCATTGGTGATTGGTGGTGTTGATAGACTTGGATAGTTTAAATCGTCTGAACTGGTAAATTGATCTGGAGTACCTTGACTGCTAACTATACTTTTAAAATCAGTATAGTTATTTGTTCCATAATCACTAGGAGTTTTTTCATTCAATTTTTGAAAAAACTTTTCAATATCTTCTACATCAGTTGAAAAGACCGGTTGTGATTCCAATTGAGCTTGAGATTGTAAGTGCAATTGTGATTTACGCTGAGATGTTTGATGAAATTGTTGATTATCAAATTTCAAACGTATCATTGCCAATGACAGAATTTCAAAAATTTCCACACATGGTGAAGCAGCATCACAACTTTCTGTTAATGAATTTAAAACTTGAGTTACTATATTAACATAGTTTTCAAACTCTTTGAGTTTTATTAATTCGTCACTTGAGTTGTAAATGGAATAAAAAAATGAAGTACCAGCCATGAACAGATTATGAACTGCAGACCATGTGTAGTTTATAGCCTTACTTTTGAATAATTCAGAATAACAGTTTATTATACCTTTGGATGAATCAAATAGTACCTTGAGTGTGAAATCATTTGATTTTGAATTTTTAGGAGTAACACCAAATAATAATAATTTTGTATGATAGTAGTTTAATTTAAAAAATTCAAAATTAAAATCACAATTTGATTTTCTTGAAGTCTTCAAAGGAATTGTTTTAAACCATTTTTCAAGTTGATTATCAATCTTTAATTTCCAATCATTCAAACTGCTATAGTTTCTAGGTAGTTGAGAACTTGCAAAGAATAAAACTTGTAAAATTTCTGATTGAATTTTTCTAATCTTGAAGAAATTTATTGATATTGTTTTATAAGTTGGTAATGAATTTGCACTTGCACTAAAATCTTGAATTTCATCAGGATTAATCAAACAATCATCTAAATCAACTGGGAATTTAGTTGATATGCTTTCTTCAGGTATTCCAAAGGGCCTACCAAGATAAACACAAATCTGTCTATCCAATGAATAAGCACACCAAAATAATCTTCTTCTTAAATCTTTGATAAATGGAGAAAATTGATCGTTTAATTTTTCTGTATGTAAGCCTAAATCAACGCAAAGTCTTAAACTTGTTCCCAATATATACCAACAACCAGGAGTTGAAGGTCTCATGATGGAATAAAGGGTTAAAAGTAATAAACCTTGCAAACATTCTAATCTATCCTCTGAAGAATAAATACAATTGACAAATTCCATAGCTTGTTGTTTATAAGAATTTGAAGTTTCTGGATTAAAATGAAGTAAATTGATAGATGAAGCAATGGAAAACACTAGATTTAAGAAAAAAATTGGAATTTGAAATTTTTCAGGAGTATTAGAACGGTTGGATATTGAAATTTTTTTTAGTTTATATTGATAGTACCAAGTATCCCTTTCATCAATTATAGATTTATCCAAATTCATTGTAGTATAATTCGATGCTAGTTTTATATCAGGGGATAAGTTACCATATATAGGTTTAAAATAATTATCTATGAAATGTTCTCTATGTAAAATTGGTAGTTGAGTGTTTGATTGTTCAAAGTAAGCTTTTACAAATTGTTCTGCCGTTGCCTTAGGTGGTAATGATGTTGTAATTTCCTTTGGTAAAGGTTTTGTTGGAACTCTTGTTGTTATTGAATTATTTTCATTTATGGAAGATGGATGAAATTTAACAGCTGTAAATAATAGTTTAGCAAAAGAAATACCAGAAGAGTCTCCAATATAAAAGGATAATCCTGATTTATCAGTTGAAGGGACTGATAGTTTCAAGCTTGATCTTATTGAATCTTCAGTTTTGATCTCATTTTGAGGAGAAGTCATATTAATCCCTGGTGTGGCAAAAACTGGATTTCTAAAGTTATTCTTTTGATTGAATGTAATGGTGTTAAGATTATCATTATTATCTTCATTGACATTTTTATTATCATTGATATCATTTGAAGGGGATACAAGAGTCGATGCATTGGGTATGGTAGTAGATGGGGATAATGATGGTGCTATTACATTCGAAGTTATTGATACCGTTGTTGAAGATAATGGTGTTATGGAAGGGTCTATACCATTCTGTCTTAATAAAATTTCAAGACTATTGATCTTATCCTCCAAATATATGACATATGATCTTGGTACTTGACGACCAGTAGCAGGATCAAGACCAACACATGAAGCACCAGCTTTCAAACATCTAGCACAACTTGGAAACTGTTGATCACATTTAGTTTTTTTCTGTCTACATCTTTGACATGCTGCTATAGTTCTTGAGATACCAACAATTTTAGATGAAGGTCGGCTATCATTATTATCGTTACTCTTTCCACTGCTTGTCTTTTGTAATTTAGAACTTGAAGGTTTAATATCTATTTCACCTGAATCAAAGTCACTATTGCTAATTTTATTATCATCGTCAACATCAGTAGCATTAGAAGCCTCTTGTTTACGTTTTCTAGCCATAGCAACAGTAAAATTTATGGTTGATTTAAACTGAAATATCTAGATGGAGTGAAGGGTGGTAAATGGTAAATGGGAAGGATTGTACCTGATGAAGATAATGGCAAAGGTGGTGGTGGTGGTGGTGTTATTGTTGTTGTTGTTGTTGTTGTTGTTGTTGGTTGCTACACGTTGAGTTGGTAAGTAGCCGCCGTGATTGAAAATTTAGCGTAACTTGAAAGTTAAAAATCGATTAGTTTTATATAAATTTTTCAAATAATATATAATCTCCACTTTTAGTGTATATCTTACCTTTTTTTTTTTTTTTTAGCTGTTAAATTTTAGTATTGAATTTTTCTTTTTTTTTCACTAGTTTATTTGTTACTTATTTTCATGTCAGAGAAAATTTAAGAGAACAGGAAAGGCCTTTAAAAAAGCAGTGTACACAATGAAAAAGTTGAAAAACTTAAACTTGCAGCCTGTTGTTGTTGTTGCAGAAGGCAGAAACAATAGAATATCTTCTTAACTTGATGATGTGGCGAATTTGATCATTTCATCTTTTTAATTTTGAAGAAGAATTGGCGTGGCATTTAACTTATCTTGTAGAAAATTTACAAGTATTGTTTAATAATTTGATATTAGTATACTGATCATTTGTTATTGAGAAAATTTCTAGTAAATATGATAACCAGTATTAATTGATAAGTTTTTTGAATCTCTTCGCTTCACTGCGAGAGAAAATT